>JARJDZ010008601.1:0-14750 GCA_030264555.1 Aleochara sp. GC000083 | reverse complement strand
GTTCAAATCGAATCCGTAGGCAACAAATAAACTGCAAATTAATCACTGATTGTGTATGCGCACACAACAACAAATAGTAAAACCGAAAGGAGCGCCAGGGACCTCGCGCTTCGGAGCGCTTCTTGTGCGTTACTACTCTGTCTTGGCCGACTCCTTTACCGATCAGCGCGCATTTGCCATCGGCATGCAGAAAAAGGAAAGGCTTTCACCGGGCTGAGCCAAGCTGGGAGTTGGTAAATGACTGAGCCGACTGAGGTTGATACACCGGCAAACGCCAAGTGCACTCAGATTTGCTGGGCGTCTCTCTTCAAGGAGAACACTTTCGACTACTACGGTTCTCTTGCTGCACGCGCTGCCAGCGGTCGCTTCTTCTTCGGGGGATAGCGCTGACCCAGATACCATTGACAAGCGAGAAAGGTTGATGATATTCATTACGTTTATAGCATTCGATCGTCCGCACTTAGGCTTCCAACTTGCGCCAACTGAAGTTCACCGACGTCGAGCGCCGCCGAAGAAGGGTTATCTTCAGTTGATAAGGAAGAAACAGTTAATTTTCCAAGGAGAGGAAACCGGGAAGCTCGTATTCGATTGTGTTTCGATAGTAGGTTAATGGCATTTGTAAATGCAGCGTTCCAAAATGCCACTTGCTGCATTGCTAATTATATTTCCAGATGTTGTGAAAAGTTGCACGACAATTAAATTTTCCAATAATTGGGTAGCAATAATTTAATGCAAACTATACTTGCTAATAGTTTTCACGCGAAAGACGCTAACTATTTAATATTGTTGATTAGATGGTCAAACAAGATATTTAAATTTGTTAGGAGATACTTTTGATACTCTTTTGCCCTTACTAACATGTAAAGAAACTTTTAAAAACTTTATCCAATTATTAATTTTGAAACACATTTTGAAGTTTACTCTGCCCCATGTATATTTTTAATTCTTATTGGCAAACTGAATTCAGGCAACCTTAAAATTAAGTTTGCGCATTTATTAAATTAATTTAACAATAGAATAAAGTCATTCAAGCTGGTAATTTATTACACACAATTTAATCCACTTTTCCTAGGCAATTACTAAATATAATTTGTTGCTAATGCTCTCAAGCAGTGAATATGAAACCAGAGGACCAGCAACACAGATGTTCGTGCATTAACGATTCTAAAATTTCTTTTTTAATTTAATTTTTGAACAAGAACAAGAACAAGAAGCTAGAAAACATGTGAACGTAACGGATGACACAAATGACACGAAAATTATAATATGCGAGCGAGACCTCGTGCTGCAGCATTCCATCGAATCCATTTTTTGATGTTTGCCTGATTATTGAAATTAAATAGTTTCGTTTTTATGGTATTAACAACCAAATGAAGCGAAATTGAAAGCTTCATTTGGTTGATGTTATGATTTAATGGGCGCGTTCCAATCGTTTCCCTTTCCGTTTTGTTGTCGTCCGAGATGTTAAACATTTAGTTTGCTTTGCATACTTGACAAGTCACTTAATTGCCGATTGTGCGGATGGATCAAAAATTTATAATTAATTTTTAATAAATCAAAGCGCGCGTTTGTAATTCGAGTCTTCGCTGAAGGCGCGTGTGCAGTAAATTAACATTTTAGTGGCATCCGATAATGTATAACATATCATTAACTATGATTCCATTGGACATGTGTAATTATTTTCAAATTTAGCTTCTACCTGTCTTTAATAGCCGGAAAATTTAGAATTCTTAGCTAGAGCGACAGATGTCTCAACTAATTAAATTTGGAAGTTTAGATGAAATTTCAATTTACTTGTGAGCGACTTCCTATCCAAAACATAATTGCAATCCTCATAATTATAACGTTACACCTAGAAATTCGATATTTGGATAGTTAGATGCTTGGCTAAGCGCAACGTAAAATTGTCTTGATGTCGTTTATCAAAAAATTATAACATGAAGCTAGTAGCAAGCTACAAAACAACACAATGACACAATCGCTTGTTGCGTTCGGTTCAGCTTCAACGTGACAATAGTTTCGCGCAATGTGGATGGCACTTTCACCCCTTTGTCTTGCCGAACCATTAAACACGATTCTTCGTAGTCATTCATTTTCGCTCCTCGCTGCTATCAGTTGCAGCAGCAAAAGTGCTTTTTTCTCCTCGATGCATGCCACCTCCGATGACAACATTATCCATAAAATACTGTGGTAAAAAGCGAGCGGTACCTCTTCACGTTGAGCTTACAAGTAGAAATTGCACTAGAAGAATGGAAAAAGCAAATATTTTGCTCTTACCTAATTAAGTTGTTTAGAAATGCAGAAACACAATACGTATACAATATTTCCATTGGGAAGAATTTATAAATAACGGTGAAACATTAGAAAAATGCGCAGTCAGTGTGCACCTTCCTCATCAAATCAACTCCAAAAAGTGACCAATATTCAAAATGTTAATAGTTTACTTATTATTTATGTGGGTGATGTGTAGTTCTGGAGATGTAAATGTAACAACTGAAATGCCATCCACAACCATTATCCTGGAAGAGTTGCAAACCGAAGCTACAAGTGTTCTAAGAAGACCTGAAAATTCAACGTTACCAGCAAATCATTCAGCAATCTTAAGAGCAATGCCAACTGAATCTACCAAAGTTGAGGAGCATAAATCCTCCGGAATTATTCAAACCAGTCAATCTCAAACCCAAGCCCAACAAGTTGTAAAGTTGAACCCAACGGTTCTCAACATTACAGCCGTTACCGACGTAGGAAAATTTAAAGATTTTCGACCCAGCCCTCAACTGGAAACTATCTACGAGTACAATCACTTTCCAGTCGAGCCAGCGCATCCAGAGCCAAAACATTTTCTAGGTACATCGATCAAGATCCCAATTCACAGCACCCTCTCGCATGTGCAGGAAGACGATGCTAAAGATGTTTGGACATCCAAAGTTCGTTTCCCGAATACTCATCCTCAAACTGTGAATGACCATCCGTATCCATATGCGAAGGATACAGGAATTGAGAAAGGACCTGTTGGAGGTTACGGCCCATATCCAGCTAAACGACCCATAATGCACAAGCACTCAGGTTCGAGTTATATGCCGGAAGAAAGTTGGGACAAAACTCTTAAGAGGAAGCCTCCCAGTAAAACTTATCATCATGATCATCATGATCATCATGAACATCATGAAGAACGTTTAAATACTGATCTATCATCATCTCCATGGAAAAAAATTATCAAGATTTTAACAGCCTTTATTCCAATCGGTCTTTTGTTAAGTGCACTTACTCCAAGCATTATTACAATTGGCCCAATGAACGGAACGTAAGTACAGCATTTTATTTCATTTATTTATTTAATTAATTTATTTAGTGCTTTCAGGGCACGGTCTGGGGATAAACCGAAGAATAATCTGCTATCACATCTTGCGCTAGATGGTTGTGATGAAAGAATATTCTGCGAGCTGATGTTAAGCGCTCAGGACACCGGAAATAGTGACAAAAATATTGAAACGATGCTTTCCAACTATGTGGAAAGGTAAGTTCAGTGTTAAATGTAAATTGGGTTCTCCTTAGTAATGATAAGTTGGTGTTGTAGTCATGGAAATTCGACGCGGCTACAACTGATCTACAAAGCCATTAAGGATGGCAACTGCAGCGCATTGCATTGCAAGTCGATCAAAGACTAGAAGTCTATCGGTGCATTAAGTTTAGTGATGCTTGCCGGTGTTGAAATCGGCAGCGAACTTCGCTAACTTTTTGAGGACGTAGCGCGCTTTCTGCGTGAGGAAAGTGTCGATTTGGCCCATGATGCGAATCAGCTGAATGAGCCGCTCAAAGGTTTCGTTCATCGTTGTCGCGTTTTCCAATTCACTTTCTTTCAACTTGATTTGCTCCTTTAGCTTCTCGGTGCGGGCATCTGCGTTGGTCGTTTTGGCTTTCCGATTCAGTTCGTCACTTTTCTCACTTTTCTTCGTTTTCACATCGTCATCACCACCATTATATTCAGCGATTGGAATAATTTCGTTCATCCATGGAGTGCGCTTCAATTGTCGTCCATCAATCAGATAATTCTGGAATATATTAATTTTCGCATTTGTTGCTGTTAGAAATAGATTTTTGATGCTCAGCTCACAGATGCGCATAATTAGTAAGTGCTTGTTTAATTACTAGTTTCTATGCTAAATAGTTACCCATTACCATTAGTAAAATTAAACAAATTATTCGGCGCATCGTAAAGTAATCATTAAACAAGCGGTGCCTACAAATGCACCTCGATGAATGAACGCTCTAATTATAATGTGCTACTTTTGTTGTGTGCGTTTTCACAGGCAATGCGTTAATCTTGCAAAATTTATAGCTTTCAATTCAATTTTAATCGTGTGGCGTACAATGAATTGCAAAACTATTAATTTGTTCATAACTAAATCAATTCAAATTTAAGCATATAATTAAGGAATTAATAATTCTTCGTTTTAAGTGTTAATATACTTTTAAGAATAGTTTTAAATAGTTATTATTGTTATATTTTGATGATACTCATGATAATAAAAAGTTAGTAAATTGTTCTTTAAGTTATTCATTTCTAATTAGATTAATAAGTATCGGATATTAGTTTGAAAGAAATACATGCACTAACAGCTAGATTGGGCATGGCGGGAGTAAACATGAACTTTACTCCCGCTGCCTTTTTGTCTACAATGCAACGTTGCCAAACTACACCAGCACCAGCGCCGCCAGTGAATAACACGGATACTATTTCACTCGACTCACAAGCCACTTTCTAGTTACTCGTTCTCACACAGTTGTTATCCGTTGTTCGTTAGTGACTGAGTGTCAATTCAGTAAACAAATAAATACAAACTGTAACTCGGTGACATACTGGTAATAACGATTCACCGCACAATCGATTAAATAACAAATATATTCCGTCGCGGTCGTTTACGTAACTGTAGTTCTTTGCGGATGCACCCATCTTCGTATCAGTCAATTAGACATGGATTTGAGGAATCAAAAATTGGAGCAGCAGGTAAGTGTTTCTCTGCAGTAATTCGTTTAGTCGGCTTGCGCTGATCGATTATGTTTTATTACAGCGCCAATTGATGGAGCAGAAGATGAAGCAGAAGAGGCAATCGGCGGGCATGATTCAGGCGTCTGATATTCGTAATGCGAGCGCAAAGAGCAGGGCAACTAGTGCACATCGTAGGGAATTGCATGGTATAGTGTCTTTCAGCAAGCAAACCAATTGAGTTGGCATGTGAATGTTTCAATGTTCTTCTTTATCAATGTTGCGCCAGGTTATGATGGACCCCTACATTATTCTATGTCTCATGATAACAATCCAGATCAGGTTATTACAATTATACCCAGTATTGAATGCATTGAAGGTAATATTGATTTTAATTAGCTGCTTTTTATTCATTTACATGTTATTGTAGTTGGTTGATGCAAAATCTTTTATAGATTGTGTGTTTTAAATAATAATTGTGCTATAGGACAAAATTCTGAGGATTTGACAAAGTCCTCTTCCGAACTAATGGACTTAGAGGATGAAGAATCTACGCCAATTACGACTCCGGATAATGGCAATGCGCCCGTCAATCCGATCAACGACAACCAGCCTTTGATACGAAATGGAACAACCGAATTTGAGGGCGATATCGAGGGAAATATTGAACGATTTGTTCTCCAGCCAGCAACGCAAAAAGTTTTGTATAAATGCCGCATTACCAGAGACCGCAAAGGCATGGATCGAGGCTTATATCCGACATATTTTTTACATTTGGAGAAGGACTATGGAAAGAAGGTTTTCCTTTTGGCTGGAAGAAAGCGAAAAAAAAGCGCTACGAGTAATTATTTGATTTCTACTGATCCGACTGACTTATCACGCAATGCGGACTCGTATATAGGTAAAGTAAATTAAACTATAAGTAGGCTATGGTTTGCATTACCACAATGTACTATTTTGTCAGGTAAATTACGATCCAATCTACTCGGAACGCAATTCACAATATACGATAATGGTAAGTCTCCACGTCGGATGGGTCCTGGGGGAGATCAACACGTCCGTGAGGAGTTGGCAGGCGTTATTTACGACACGAACGTGCTGGGTTTCAAAGGACCACGAAAAATGACCGTTATATTACCAGGTAACCGAAATTTTCCTTATTTAAACGAAATAACACTGAGGCAGGAAATAAAATTAATTTTGCAACGTTCATTAACCACCTTNCTTGAAACACAAACATTATTAGAGTGTTATTTCGTTTAAGTGCGCCTTCGTTTCTTATATTACGTGTCTAATTCGAGGAATGACCACGGATCATGAGCGTGTACAACTACAGCCGCACGAGAGCGGCGAGGGGCTAATCGATTGCTGGAAATCGAAAAATATGGACAATCTCATCGAGTTGCATAACAAAACGCCCGTGTGGAACGATGAGACGCAATCGTACGTATTGAATTTTCATGGACGCGTGACGCAGGCGTCCGTAAAAAATTTCCAAATCGTACATGATAGCGATAACGATTACGTGGTGATGCAATTCGGGCGTATCGCTGAAGACGTCTTCACCATGGATTACAGGTATCCGATGTGCGCACTGCAGGCTTTCGCGATTGCATTATCCAGCTTCGATAGCAAATTGGCGTGCGAATAACTGGCCTTGCAACAGCGCGGATTCGCGCATACACTGGCGGCACTTTTGAATCAAAACAACATGCAAACGAACAACAGGAACTCATTATGATGAACACCGGTGCCTATTTATAACTTTATTCGATTTTAACTCGGCGTCATTAGCTATATTGCGCGGAATACACTTGATATTCATGTTTTATTAACGTGTACTTAACGATTTTTCTTTTTATATTTGTATTGAATGAGGAATTGTAATCGAATTACTATCGATTGTCGCCTGCAGCGTATTGGCATACATCCAAACTTCGCCAATTGAAGTACGATGCTCTTTGGGCGGGCCCAAGTGCGGCATTTTGAACGTCCATTTACACAATAAGGGTACTTGCAAAATATTTAAATGATATAATATGATGAATTTCGAATATACAGGGGACGTAGTGCGCGAAAATGTCGCAGTAATTTAATGTGTAAAACCAATATTGGTTGTTGTTTACCTAAATATAGATGAGTGAGTACTCATCAATATTTGAATAATTTATGTCATTGGGAATGCAGCCCACAAAAACAAACTATGTAAAATCGAAGAATCAAATCACTTGATGGTCAATAATTTATAAAATTAGGTCTCCTTTACATGACGCTCGAAATCTCTAAATTGAGGATATTGCTTCGCAAATTCGAATCAAATTTCGTTGCCTTAATCAGAATTCATGTTTTTTACAACATGATGTAGCCACTCACCGTATTGCATCGATCATTCTAGTCGTTAAATTTTAATAATAAGTACAACACAATGATGTATTTGAGCTAAGTTTAATATTATGTCAAGGCTTTTTATTTACCAAGGGATTTAGCTAGTATTTAGCATTTTCAGTTTCAACTGAAAATAATTAGTACAAGTATTATTTAATTATTTCCTTTCACTTGAAATTATGCCTGTGAAATTATCCCGCTTTTATACAGAAGGTAAAATTAAAAATTATAAGAGTGTCAATTACAATTTAAATATAAACAATCGACTTTGAGTTATATTATGATATTCTGAATTATTGTTATGCACAAAATGAAATACTTTGCTTTCTGTATAAATGTGGGTTTCAAGTTTAAATTCACAAACATTATCTTTGAGAAATGAAAACAGTATTAGGCTCTCAAAACCAGGAAGTAATCGATTTATCATCTCCTGCATTAACTGGTGCGAGTAAATTGAAAGCAAAAGACATTAACGTTTCCCGCATTTGAATAAACTGTGTGCCTTAGTTACATTTTGATTATGCAGTTGTAATCAAAATTTGAGCAACTAAACAGCAACTTAAAAGCCATTTTACTTAATAAGTTGATGTCAAATGGAATAGACAAAGATATGTATAACTGCGCGATATTTTTCTACAGATAGCACTTGTATTCATTTGATATGAATGTACTTAAAATACATTACTACTTGCATTGATTCTAGCAAAATAATTTTATAGCAATTTTAAGTTTATAGACAACTTAAGATAAGGAATGTGCTCATATGTACACATGTACTTAAATATCTCACAATGTAAATGTTCAAACTATCAATGGCTGAATGTTGGATTTTTTGTGTCTTTTAAATGTCCATTCAGCATTAGGCAATTACACTTGCCTGATGTTCGTAAATCTATTTGAAAAAATAACACATGAATGTCTATTTAACAGTCCACTCTGGTTTGAAGAAAGTATATGTATTGTGCTCTAAGTAATTCAAAAGACAAATTTTATATGAAGTAACTGTGCTGAAATAGGTCTTTTGAACCAGAACATTAATACCACTATACAATATATCTGACCCCAGAATGACGCCTTAACTATATTATATGTCTGCATATAATAATACCAGGAATGATAAATGTTCATTGTTAAAATTAGTGGAAGTGAGGGGAATTGTATGAAAAAAAATGCATCTTGAAATTGCATTTATAATTATGTTGCTAAACTTTTAGACTTCGTCAACTCTTAAAATCATTTTACAGAACCTGAGTTTGTTAAATTAAAATTATAATAGTTTTTATTTATAAAATTTCAAAGATTGCCTTACATTGTACTTAATATTTGACATGTTTACTATATAGCACAATGGCTGAATAAATGAATTTGTTCACATACAGAATATATTGATTGAAAGATATATTTAGTAAATTCTTGAGGTACATCCATATGAAATATTAGTAGGTACATCAACACCAGATATATTGTAACACTTAAATAATTTGCAGTAATACTATTATGACACAATACACCACAATAAATGTACAATATAAATTTTATGAAACCAAAGCCATCATGCATGTGAATATATTTATTCACACATCTGTAGTAAGGAGTTAATTGTCCCATCTTTATTTCCGCGATTTGCTTCAAAAACAGATTTAATGACCTCTTTATCAATTGCAGGGAACATTTCTTCAATCTGAAAAACAGTGATTACCAAATATGTAGAAAATGTAAACAAGTAATTTAATTCATCATTACCACTCTTAATTCTGTTTCACTTAAGATAGGCTGCTGCACCTGACCAGCAGGGTAAACAGCCATGGGTGTTGGTTGTCTCATACCACTTCCAATTGATGGTACCATCATCACTGGTTGAGGATAAAAAGATTGAGCTTGGGGCTAGAAAAATTGCATTAAAAATAAGTATCTTACAATTGTACAGATTGTTACAGATTGTTAAATCTAACTTACCATAAAACTGAAAACCAAATTGATCATTCCTTCAGCATCTTCTCCTTGTTTGCCAGTCAATGGATACCAATCTTCATGAGTCTCACCTTTGAGCACTTGTGGTGGAAGTTGAATTTGAGTCCAGGCCACAAGTTCATCCATTGTAAAACTTCTCTCATCATAAATTTCCAATGACACTGTGCTTACACCTTGTGGTAGCAAACTGCAAGTTTACACAAGTAATACAAACAATATTGAAAATAATTGCAACAAACCATTGCACAATTTTATTCCATCTAGGTGTCTTTCCCCCATTTGAATCAGTTGGTGTTTCATAGACACAATGACCAACTCTGATTCTCACATAAGGATCCATTCTGGCCATGCCATAATTCTTTGCTAATTTTGCTTGAGCCACTGTGATTCCCAATCTTCCAATAATATTTGGTGTTAAGGTTTGTGAGCTTACAAACTGCTGTTGGAGTGCTAGAGCTGTTTGTCTATCAGCTGCCTCTTGTTGTTGTTGTATTGAAGCTGTAACTCTCAGGAAATCATCAGGTAACTCACCAAGAAAAACCTTTAAAACAATATGTATAAGTTTACTGAGTGTTTGCATTTTATTGTGTATGGTTACCCTGTTTCTTCGCTCCTTTACTTTGTCAGTAACAGCTGCTGCCATTATTTTATCTAAAACATGAAGTGACATGGTGAATCAACAAGAATTAATTTAATATTGGTTACTAACCTTGGGGTCTCAATGTATCTGCAACTACACTTATTTTAATGCATTTACATTATTCAGCTTGAGTATGAGTGGTCAGGTCATATGAGTTAGTAGTCAACAACGACGTAGTTCACACAGCTTGACGTAGGGAGTTTATGCCTGGAATTCCTAGTGAAATTCTTGCAGGCTTTAATGTGACAAATGTAAATGTAACATATGAGTGATCAGTATTAATGATGTTTGGTTAATCAATATAAGAAATTATAAGCAAAATTTTAGTGAATTCATCAAACAGATTTGAACATGTCTGACCAAATGGCATCCATTAAACATATTAAGTAAGTGCAACAGTAAGTTATTTCTTTCAAAAATAAATTAATTTTCTACCAATTCAGTTCACAAAAGCATAAAAAAGGCAACAAATTTCATAAAATCTACAAAGAGAACTCCAAAACTGGTTCAACTGAATTGAACAATTCAAAATGTTCAGCTATTCGCCATATATCAAGTCTACCATCAAATTGGGACAAGTATGACAGACCCTTGAATGAAGAATTGGAATCTTCATCTTTAATGGGAATTGATTTCAATGCATTATCACTGATGCCAAGTCCCAGTAGTCATTTTCAATTGAAACAAGACAAAGTCTTCCTGCCTAACAGCAATTCATCTTTGGACATAGGGGATTTCTTCAAATTGGATTTGAATCTTGTAAATTTAAGTCTGGCAACTATTCCATTTTATCAAAGAATAGGCATTGATAAAGAATTGCTCACAGTAAGTTGGGCTCACAGAATAAGGATATTCATTGATTCCACTGATTTTACAGGAGGAAGAATTGAAGTACATGAATCAAAATGCTTTGGAGGCAAACAGTTTGTATCAAATACATTTGGCTAAGAAAAGTAGAGCTGAACCAACAGAGTCTGAGGAGGAGATTAGTACCTGTAATGAGATTGAATTAAAGACTGATAATTTGGAAGAGGATAATGGATCTTGTTGTAGTAAATATTCTGCCTCTAAGAATAAAGATGAACAGGATTTAGAAAAATGGTTGAATACTTTAATTTGAATTGTAAAATTGGCAATTAATAATATTCTTTATGAACAATACTTTTGTAATTATAAACTGATGATAAAATATATCACCATTTGCATGTTTTTAATAATTTTATTTCATACATTTGAAAAGTTAGACCAACTTCAGCAGATTCAGAGAATATTAAATCAATGAGACATTGAATAAAAGAGGACTGATATTTGGAAAAACTTTAATTTTTTCTGGGCATTTGGTATTTGTAGTTTTTATATGAAACACAATTTTTTGACAGTTCTTATTTTTTCCAATGAGTGCACTTACCATTTAGCTCGCTTGCCCCAATCTTTCGGCGTCCAATGCAGGCATTTGGGATCAATTCGTACAAGTCTTGTTTCCATTGCCTTCCTGTGGCTTTCTAGAATATCTTTATTCAATGTGATGATGTACTGCCCTTTGTAATAATTAATCAAGTTTAAATTCTGTAATGTTGATATTACATCCTCCTTTTTAATACTTGTTAACTCACAAATTTCACTGAAATAATAAAAGTATTAATTAGTGATGCCCGATATTAATGTAAAATGTCGAGCATACTTGATAGTAATAAGTGGTTTTTCGTTATCGCCAATTGGTTTCATGGAAACTAAAATTTCCAATATGGTTTGAGCCCAATAACTTCGATATGAGAGCAAGCCAAGGTCGGACAACGGCTTCTCTGGAGATCCGGTTTTGCCTTCGAATTTCGATAATTCGTAACCTGAAGGACAAAGAAATGAAGTAACATTCAAATTATTCTGATGATAACATACTGAATTCTATCAATAATTTGCCATATCCCTTGCGTTGATATGGCGGCATTGTTAGAATACAGGCGACATTGTAGTCCTCCGTTGACTCCTTCTCTTTAGAAAAATATCCAACAATATGAAATCCTCGATTATCGAGCACAGTCATAACGTAAAACAAAAACGGGTCGGTATCATAATACAGTGTCTTATGATCGAGGAACAGTTTCGCCAACAGACACAGATTTTGAGCATAATTCTTGTTCTTTCGACCGTCGATTTCGAAAAAGGAGATGCCTTCTTTTCGATAAATTTCGTTACCAGGTGGATGCTTTAAGTTGCATTTAGCCATGTGCCGTTCAAGGCATTTTCGACTCTTGCGATATTTTAGACAAAATTCGCAAATATAAATGCATGGAATCCCCACCATTTCCTGTGGATAGGGCGCGAAATACCACGGTTTGATTCTATGTCGACCCAGTTCAATCATATCCACATTTTTCATCCTGGTAACGACATCGTCATGACGTGAAGCCATGGACCCCGATTGGCGAGGACCTTGTGGCTGTTGCTGCTGTTGTTGTTGCTGTTGTGGTTGGGTTTGTGGTGCTGGTTGTTGAGGAGGTGTTGGTGGAACAGGCACATCTTGAGAGTCTTCACTTTCAAGTGATGCTCCTTTTCTTTTTCTGCTATTAATTCTTTTTTGCAATGCTGCAGCAAGTACAGCACTGCCATTAATTAATTCACCAGTCACAGGACTTGATGGTCTGGAATTTTATAAATTAAAAATGTACTAATCAACTCAATACATGTCTTAGCACCTTGATACTGATTGTTGACCACCACCAACACTTCCAGTCACCTTTTTAGGTGTTGATACCCCAGTGTTACTTGTAGAATCTTTTACTGGAAAATGCACCTTTCTTGTATCAAGTGAGTCTTCAGTAACCCATTCATCTAATCGCTTATTAACTAAAAATGCTTGATTCAGTATAAAATATCCTTTGATAAAATTGTACCTTACATCCAGCATAGTGCACATAATAAACCTTTGTACCATTAAGGGTTTCTTTAATACTGATTATTTCAGCAAGAGCTAAAAGTAAATATTGGTCAAAACTTGGGAACATCAACTGAATTTGTTAAAATTTACGCCAATCATCCGTGCCTTTCATATGTACCGGCAGTCGACATCCTTCAATCAAAGAATTCTGCAAAATTATGATAAGTAAAGATATCCCTTGGTAATCTGAGCAACTTACAACTGAATCACAAATTGTGAAATTATCAATATCTTCCATTTCAACTTTCATCTATGCTGATATCTTATGTAAAGCGTAAGATAATCTCCAGTAAGGCGTTCAAAACCACCTTAATTGTTAGTTTAAATAATATAATTATTGTGTTAACCTATTAATGGAAATGCGAATGAAGTATTTGCTCAACTCATATGCAAATAAGCAAATAGTTACGGAAGATATTGAATTTACATGTTTTACTTAAAGACAAATTATAGTTCAATAGATTGCCTGTCGGCAGCACTGAATCATAATGTAAAAATAGGAAATCACACACCAATAGCGGCGCTGATAGCAATTTTAAAAACATTTTAGTTTTAAACTATACTGCTTCTTTTGTATAATTGAGTTTGTATAATTTTTGGTTTTCAGTTGATTGCCCAAAACCTGGCGTTGTGAGGTTTGAGTACTTTTACACAATGAGGGGGGCCATAAAACCGTAAGAAAATGGGAATTGTATAATTCATTATTTTTATTGTTTCAGAAATATCGTTTGAGTATTTATCATGTAATGGTGTTACATGAATCAACATTGCACGTTTTGGATTGCTTTCCATATGATGTGTATATCAGTTGCTGGTGCTTAGGTATAAACAATTTATTCTTATATATTCAATATGTGAATAATTAACTCACAGTTTTTATTGTTAGAAGATGTGGGGAAGGTGCCACTGTCCAGCAAAAAAAAAAACCAGTTTTTTGGGAAAGATGGTTCCGGACATGACATACATTGGCAACCTACATCCCAATACAATCCTCATGCATTACAGCCTTGTGAATTGGGTAAGAGGGGTGAGTTACCAGGGAGGTGTGCACAGAGGGTCCACCACAAGAAGCTTCAGTGCAGTTGGGTGTACTCTCCAGTGTCCTGCCCATAATCTACATCCATGAGACATTGTATAAACAAATCATTCCCATATATTCAGTATGTGAGCAATTAACTCATTAATTTTATTGTTGCAGAAATATTGTTGAAGAATCAGCAGAGCATGCCCTCTGCCACTGTCCAACACCAGCAAACAACAGGCAGCACATCTTGAGAAAGATTGTACCTGACGTGACATTCATTGGCAACCTGCAGATATGCATAACTAGCCCACCACAAGAGGTACAGATGTAGGTATTCTCCACCCTCCAGCCTATAATTTACATCTACAAGGTATCATATAAACAATTGATTTCCATATATTCTATGTGCTAATTCTCTCATTATTTTCATTGTTACAGCAATATTGTTGGAGTATTTATCACATGTTGGAGGAATATCAAGCAATATCGCACATTTTGTAATGGTTTCCATGTGTTATGTGACTTCGGCAGGTACCAAAGGTGAAGTACTCATTGTTTTTATTGAACAACTATTTCATTATTTATATTGTTACAGATGGACCTTTGTTTATATAGTCAATATGTTGTTTCTGCAGCAGCTTCTTACAATATCATGGTATCGTATAAACCATTTGTGTTGTGTTTATATACATGTGGTGCAGTCTTTAACAATTTGTAGCTGTTGTGTTTTCTATTAAACTCCTTTTTTCTTATTTGTTTATCCTTAATATTAAATTAATAATTTAATTCTTCAGATTTTTTCATATTT
>JARJDZ010008599.1:0-21063 GCA_030264555.1 Aleochara sp. GC000083 | reverse complement strand
CGCGACACACCTCTCGACGTTAGGGTATTGTCGATGAGAAGTTTAAATCAATATATCTAATGAACTATTGAATGAAGAAATATGTTGCTTGGTCTCATTTGATTAAATTCGATGGGCGTTGAGTCTCCCGTTGCGGTTTGGACTTTATGACTAAATTCGCTACTGATTGTACTCAATTTTGAATAATGTATTAAAATTTATGTTAAACTTTTGTACACTAAACTATTTGAGTTTGTTCGTCATGCAGCATTTGCTTTAGTGAAAGCTCGCGGCTCATATTTGTTTTATACATTATTTTATGCATTAACTTATTCCATTAAGGTGCTTCTATAGAAACTGTACTTTGGTGAAAGGGCTCCAAACTAGTAGTGAAACAAGTTGAAACACTTCATTAAAACTACCCAAAGATAAAAAACATGCTCATTATTTAAAAATGTTTGAATAAATACAAAGTCAATGAAATTGTTTAGACTAAAGAATGTTGGAGCAAGTTGCGATGAGTTGACTTAAGGATCGATCAGAAACGCATTTTCTTGTTCGATCGTCGCGCATTTGAACAGTTATGGTACAGAGGTCATCTGCTGCCATTCGCTGAATTGTGCCGCAGGTAATTTAGCATACACACGCATTCGAACACAAACGACAACCAACAACAAACCAGCGAGGAATAAATAAGCGCAAAGAACTGTTTGCGGACCAATGCGTAATTGAAATTCCTGTACGGAATGCCAAAACTAGCATACATGTTGTGCGCTTAGTGCGCGCTTTAGTCTCAACAATCGTATTGAGTGAATTGAACGTGCCTAGGATTGGAATTTCGTTAAGGCTCGAGGCTTACTGTATATTATCTCATTCCACATTGGGTCGAATCGAATACGTGTATGTTGTACAAGGTACGTGCGTGCGGTCAACATGACCTGCGGCACATTTTCTTATTTCGAAACTTCTAACATGAAAAGGAGCCAGGCCAAACCAAGAGTTTAGTTTAACCAAGTGAGCGGCTGCAGGGCAACTCACGGAAAACTCATTGGAGGAGTCGTTTATGCGCATTTAGCTGCGAATGGATTTACGCATTTCATTCGTTTCAAACACGGGAAATGGGAAGAGTTGTATAACTTCTTGCACATATTTAACTTTCAATGAGTCCTAATGTTTTCCTTCAAGTGTTTACAGTTACACCGAGTTCAATAAATAATTATTTGATCGGAATGATAAAAATAGGAAATGATTGCGTTCCAGAACCAGAATTGCATAATTTGCGTACGAAAAGCTGCATTTCATTGGTAATTTAATAAATCCATTGTCCAACCGCAAAATTTTCTCGGGCAAAAGCGTGAAATTCAATTTTTCTACTTTTCAATTTTGTTGTACTGTATGGTTCACAGTGAGTTTATGCGATTTGAAACTCGAGTTGTTTTCTCCGATTGTTGATGATTGAGCATCGAACGGTAATAGAAGTGCAAGCAACTCTAAACACTCACGACCGATTCTGAAGCCAATTTCGTTTTGTATTCGTGCTGCTGCATGCCGGCTGCATCAGGCAGGTCATGCCTCCGTGTTCATACATGTTCGGGGGGCCATAAATTCCAGGTTTTGCGCGTGCATTTGCCGCATGCCTCGCTGCATTCGCGGGCGCGCGCTGCCTTCTCTCCACCTTCATGCTAACCAGTCGGTCAACTTAAGTAATGATGTCTACGAGGTAAGTAACATCAGCGCTTAGCCGCGTTCAATTCTACGCGCGCCTCGCCGAGAGTGGAGGCTTTTTGTTGGGCTTGGTGCTGGGGCCTCGACCAGCGCGACCCAACCGATTACTGTATCGTCGCATCGTCTCCGCGGTGGACGTCGTCTTCTCGCGCACGCATCTCCTCGTCATCATCACCTGCGTGCTCATCGTCGTCGGTCCGAAAATGAGCGCAGCAGGCGTGTAAATCAACAAGTTTAAAAACTCGATCAGAAACGGTCAATTTCTCAGTGGGTGCCACACGCGTTTACTGTTTTCGTTTAACTTATTTTAAAGTATTAATTTTGGTGCCTCAAAGTTATCTTTTGGATATTTGTACTATCTACGCATATTTTACTTGTAAGTAACATACTAAAAATAGTTCCCAACTGTTTAAGTTTAAGTTGCGCTTGCAAAAATAAGTTGTTAATTATTAATTTATTCATGTGAGACATTTAAAATAACGAAAAATGTCGAAATTGTTTTGCAATCACCCCTCAGGTGTATTGTGTTTATGTTTTCGGTGCGCATTTCAAATGAGTCGCTCCCAGTCAGTAATTATGATACCTGGGCGCGTGTGTAAATGAAAGACCATAAAATGTTGCCGCAATTAGTTTGAAATCAATTCCCAATCTCAGCGATTACTTAACTGTATATTCGGAGCACACGGCGTGCTCTCAATTAACATTCCATGTTTTATGAAATATCCATATTAATATGTATGAACTTTTAGTTTCAACGTGCGCGTTTCGATCGCGTTTGGAAATCTCGCAAAATATTTGCTCTACGTTCACCACACATTGCTCAATGCGATTTAAAAATACATGCGAAATCCATGGGATCGTCTTATCAATGTTTATTCGATGAGCACACTTACAAACTACAGGATAGCAACTCGTTGCCTCTTCTTCTTCACTCATGCGGCAAAATGGAACGCGCTCAAGAAATTGAAGAACGCTCCTTGCACATTCTTCGCGCATACTTCGTATAAATAAATATCAATTAAGGTGATAATTTATGCAAAGGTGAATTCCAGTCAATCAAACCTATGATCAACCGTAGAAGTTTTAGTTCTGTACGGTGTTAATTAATATTCAATGATGATGTTGAAGTTGAGACCTTGTAACATTTTCAATCATAGTTAATAATAATATAAAACTTGGTTTGTTTATATAATCGGATTCAGCAAATATTATTGTTTTGCAGGTGTATTTATTTTGTTGTAATTAATTCGATTAATTAAACGGTGGATTTGTAATTTCATGGTGAAATTACCCTTCTTCACTTTTTCTTCGCTTTTTTGTAAATCTCAGAAAGACTCTCATGTTGAACATTTTCTACATGCCTATTTATTGATTACAAATAAATGCACCTTTCTCTTTCGTTACTTTCATGCGTACAAATAATTGGCCGCGGTTAGCATTTTGTTTTTGTTGGCTACTTCTATCGGACTGAATTCACGGCGAGCAAGAGTGCAGATTTAATTTAAGCGGTTAATTAAGCACGAAGAGCTGAAACGCACGATGCTTACAAACCAGAGATATTAGCAAGCTAATGGTTTCATGATGGGAATATTCCATAACTGAAATTTACTTATCGGTCGCTCATCATGCAGAATCGCTTCGAGCGCTAATAGCCATCGAAGAAATGTTTACTGACAAGATTTGTACGAGCACTTGCAATTCCATTCGATAGTTCTTGTCGAAGTAGGTAAATAAACCTCCGGATCAAAATAGTTTTATGGGCGTCATTAATTGTAGTGCACTTTATTTCCGAATTAATTGCGAGTTGTTTGTCAACATGCGGCTGGAACATGCGCATCGAGTTTATTGCACATTAATTTAGATTGAAAACCAGCATAGTTGCGAAGTAGTTCATATCCATTTATAGCGTCCGAGTGTCTAAGCAAACACGTAAAACTTCTTTGCGCTTTAATTCCACAATGGTCTTGACTGGATGGATGCAATTTGTTATTGCGACAGTTTTTCCTTATTAAATTGGGTTAATAATCATCCGCCACTCTCCAAATGCATTCGCCTGCATACAATGCGACCGACCGCGTTTTAAATGTGCACGCTGAAGTTTTGCTTGCTGTTCACGAATAGTAATTATAAATAAGAAATTGTATACAACTGTACAATTGCGTTTTGTAAATTATTGCTTGGTTGACCCTTTTTGGCGAATCTAACGTTTGATTTGTTGAGTACGTACTTGAATATGTGTAGTTGTTAAAATGTTATTCTTGATATTATTGAAACTTGTGGGAGTTTCTATTGACCGAATCCAAAATAGAAATGATTTCAATAGTGTGTTATTTGAATCAACACATACAATTTATAAAAAATGTGCTCAAATTAAAAACTTGTTGCAATTTAGAACTTTTTAATTACTTCAAAAATATTAAAATGAAAAACCAAACGTTTAAATCAATAATTAAACAAAAAACAAGCAGTTTCAAACTACTTAATTTACATCTTAATGAGTGCAAATTAGCATTTTTTAAATTGGTCATCAACAGAGAAAGTTATGCAGCTACCTCCTAATAATGAAATTCGTGAATTGTTTATTAACCATGCATAAAAATAAAAATTCAACGTGACACTCGGCGTTGTGAAAGTTCCTCACAAATATTGATCGTCAACAAATATTCGCTACTTGTATTACCAATCATTAAGATTTTATTGAATGTTTCCGTGTTTTACGCGTTTAGTCAACTGGAAACGGGCACTTTTATTACAAAACACTAAAAATAAACGAAATGACTTCCCGTACGCTGGCATATTTCTCTTGATGTAAATTAGCAATTATTCAGACCTTAGAAGTACGGCACGAACATTTGTTGATGCGTATGAAACGGCAGAAATAATTCGCGATTAATGGGGAATATCGACAACATTATGCAAGTACAAAGCTAGCGCGTGCGATAAAAATAAATTACTCCAAGTTGTACAATAGAAGCGCGCAATTGCATAATATGTGCATTCATAATTATTTATAGTTGGGAGTTGTGTGCTTATTGATTAACGGCTTTAACAACGCCCGGCTGCATTTCCTTTATCTGAAGCTTTAATAACGCGTGGTTAATTAATCGATGCAGATTTTCATTTTCCGACGTGCGCGTATTACGCGAACTGCATTATTAAATCGACTGCGTTTACACCTTATTAATATTTAACCTACACTTATAATCGCGGATGAAACGTGCAATCAACTCATCGAATTGATGATTGCGCGTGCACACGCTCAAGTTTCCGCTTCCGTTCGGTCTAATAGATTGATAATGAGCAATAAGTGTGCATGCAATAACTTTGTATTATTGCAAATTGTCGACATGCTCTTGAAATATTGTCTCACATGCAACGAATTGCAATTTGCATGCACGACCACATGCTTTGTCCGATGATGATGACGATAATTTGTTTGTTGATGCACCAATGCATCTTATAACTGTTCTTCTATTCTGTTCTGAGTTCTGAGATCATCGAGTATTAAGTATGAATTTTACAACTCATTTAACACTCATCCGTCGATTTGTTTTCCTTCTTGCAACGCGAATTGCAGCAACAATTTCTACTTTCCTTTAAGTGTCAATTCTTGTAATTCATAGACAATTGTCAAATGAAACGGTAAACAAATGAGTTTTCTCAGTGCAAAACACAATATCCTTCAAGGAAACTGTTGTTGCACCAGAGAAAACGGACAAGTTTCAAGTTACTACTTCTTGTGGATTGAGTCAATACACAAAGTTTAATTAAAATTGTTGGCGAGCGAATTGAAATTGATGTTTTTGCTGTTTCAGAGCAGCGAGCGGAAAAAATGGACGAGCAAACAGCATTTGTCTTGGCCCTGCAGTTGGTTGCAATGTTCTCGATTGCAGGCGCACTTCTCCTCTATCTTCTATGCAAAATCAAGACCGAAACGGACAGCGAATCGGCCGAAGGTTCGCCGGGAAGCGGCAAGCCGATTCTAATTACATCATGCGATAATGCCATCGGCCTGCAGGTAATAGAATGCTAATTAGACATATCTGCATTGCTGCGACTGATTGCTAATACTTGGCGTGCGTGTCTCTCTTTCTCTTCGGTAGATAGCCATCCATTTGGCGAACCGTGGCTTCCGCGTGTTTGCCGGGCTGAAGGATGGGGCGGCCGCGGGCGATTCTGCAGATTCAGCACCTGCTCGCGTTATTCGCGCCTGGCAAAAGGAAAGAGAAAGTGCGCCCGGTTTATTGCAGGGCACGCTGGTTGCTTTGCCACTGGATGTTAATCGCGAAGATCTACTTCATGAATCTGTGGATATCATTCGGGCGCATTTGCCTGCAGGAAAAGACGGTGAGTTACTTTCCAACCCTTTCGATAACTAATTTGCTTATTATCCTTATTTCATTTACCTTCTAACAATTTCCAAGGTAATTTTAATGCGTTTTCAGTACTTGTTGGTTGATATGTTTGGCAACGGTTTTATATGAAGCCTTTCAAATCTTTGCTTTTACCCTTGAAATACCAATTATCTTATTAGTCGAAATTTTTTCTGAAGTACTCTTTCATATGATGTTAATTATCTAATGCCAATTGAAAGATTTTCACCTTGAATCTTAAATAACTGGATCTAAAAATTTTCAACTGTTTTGGTCGTTCTACTTTCAAAACTAGTAAATGAATCTCTAGTAAACTATTTATTGAAAATTTACGTTCCGTCAAGTTCCTTATCCTTGATAAAATTGCAATGGGAATTTTTGCCAGCAAAGTTTTTAAGTGCAACCAAAAACTTTTCGAACTTTTACAAAGTACCTTGATTTTTGTTTAAATACTGAATCGATTTCATTTATTTGAAAGTATTACATAGTCAATTAAACACGCTTTAATTTGGTTTTTAAATCAAGTTAATTACCAAAATGAAACTAAAATAACTTTGATGTTAAAGTCGAAATATTTGTTTTCATAAATACGCATATCAAGTACAATCTCGATTAAATGTTTTGTGAAAGTACCTCAGTAATTAAGTCGCGCAACAGACCCAATTAATAAAAATATTTCCAATTCAAGGATTTAACATTTCAAACAACAGTTAATCGTCATTATCTAAACAAATCGCCGCCTTCAATTAACACGCGCTTGGGCAATCAATACAAGAACGACCGTAAATTACGAAATACCAACTGATTTGCTTTGTTTATTTGACCCAGGTCTTTGGGCCGTCATTAACACCTCCGGTCTACTATACAAGGGTCGCCTCGATCAGCAAAATGTGTCACATTGGGAGGCAATCATGAAGACGAACGTTATCGGATTGTTGCGCGTAGCGCGCACTTATCAGGGACTGTTACGAAATACTTCAGGCCGTATCATAACGGTGGGACCTTCAGAAGGTGAAGAGTCCGGGCTTGTCGCATTCACAGCCTCGCAGTACGCTGTGAAGGGGGCCAGCAACGCTCTGCGTCAGGAATTGGCCCCTTTGGGCATCGGTGTCGTAGCGCTCAACTCTTCAGGGATCTCCAACGAGTACATGCTTGCAACTCCCAGAATTATCCAGTGAGTGTACCAGCAGGAGTTACACAAGTTATATATCAAGTCACATAGATATAAAGTAGATCAATTTCAAAAATGTCATAAATTTCAAAAATTTCTGTACTTTCAGGAAACCTACCGAGGTGGCAGTCGATTTGTCACCGTGTGTCAGCTATCAGCCGATGGTGTTGCCTCCGAAGTCGCTGCAGGTCATCGACGAAGCCCTGGGCAGCAGGAAGCCGAAGAACAGCTACAGGTTGATGGACACGAGCATGTGGACGATGCGGCCATTGAATCTATTTAACGTTGTCTGAGCGAAGATTTCAAGTCTGATATACACAAACAAAGTACGCAATGCGATCAAATTCATAGTGTAGGTCATATTCACAATCAATTTGTTTATACACCGATATTCGATGAATATACAAAAAATCTGGCATTGCTAGAATAGCAATCGATGCAATTGTAAATAATAACACTAATTTTAATTTTACGCCGAGTCGTTTTGTTATGTCGTAATAATGTGTAAAAATATAGGTTTATTACCTTTGTTAGTTATAAACAACTCTCTATAATTAAATATTTTCTTATATAATTGTTTACCTTATTTGCCATTGGAAATTAATCAACTTTCAAGTCATTGTAATAGGACGAAAGTATTGTTCGTGTTGTTGTGCAGCAAAAGTGTATTCCAAGCAAATATCAATCGGGTCACCTCCAGCGGCCGTTTCGTTTTTCCTAGAGTTATCACGTTGAAGCAAGTCCAATATTGAGTATTGTAAAACATGGCAGTGATGAGGAGAGAAACGGAAACAATAATAACGGCCCACAATTGCACAGCAAAACGCAGTTCATATTTTCATTGTTTGGACAATGAAGATTTTAATTACTCACTTTGATTGATGACCTAAAGATACCTGGCTCCTAATGACTTGAAGATACCCGGCTTCTACTGCTGCCTCTGAGGAATCTTTGGGACGATAAGAAACATTGCAAATTAATTACCAGCCCTTTCAACAAGTAAATATGATAAATACCTTTCTAAACAAATTTGTAACTCATTTCACTCGCTGATGTAAAATTTTCACGCGTAATTACAACTGAAAATGTACTCACAATGAAATAACTAACGAAAGAAAGAAAGACTCGTGTAGATGATACGTTGCACATGTTGGAACTGAATTCACGTTTGCATGCGACCTGTGATTGTAAGATATTGCACACTGTGCGATTTGGCAACACGCACTTTCTGCACACTTCTTCGCTTGCGTTTCTGGCTGCATACAGTAACTTATGATTTTAAATATAAGTACATACTTTCGAATATTTCAATAGTAGATAGGATTTGCCGGTTCTGGATCAAACTACACGTCATAACTGCACAGTGCAGTTAAGCACCCTTATGAGTGAAGTTTGGTCCAGAACCTGCAAATCCTAACTACTTTCAATTGTAAATGTAATATGTAAATATATTGCATTGGCAACTCCAATACTACTTTCTTATTTCTAGATCCCCAAATTTTCATTGATCCTTGTAAATTCGAGATAGAAAACTATCAAAATATAACATGACAAAAAGATTTCAAAAATCTATATAAATTTGAACCATTTTCAGATTTAAGGTACTTTAACGTTAGTAAATGTCTCCGATTTGAATAGCTTTGACCTGACTTCCCTTTTGCAAAAATATGCGCTCGGCTGATTTCTTCGGCAGGATGAGGAGTGCATTTGCACCAATAAAACTATTCAGCCGACTGCTGATCTGTTTGCCGGTAATATTCGCCTGGAAATTTCCCTCAGGAGATACTGCAACATGCGCTCGCATGTACTCCGGCCGTGGATCGAGTGGGACGTCCTCATCCTGGAACGAAGAAATGTCAAATAAGATGATGCGTAATAAAGTAAGCGAAAGGTGAAACTACATACCAATGTGACAGTGAGTTGACGATTCTTTCGCGGATTGTTCTCCCTCTGCTGAAGTGCAGGCAGAACGAAGAGGATGCAGGTCACACATGCCGATACAGGATTCCCGGGCAGAGCAAACACAATCTTCGGTTGGTCGTTGTAATAGCAGGTGGCAAATGTTGTCGGCTTGCCAGGCTTCATGTCCACACGTCCGAATGAAATCTGAGCGTTGAAGTCCTGAACGAGCACCTGTTTTATAAGATCGTACTCGCCCATCGAAACACCGCCTGTAGTGATGACAACATCGTTACGTGCAAATGCCGCCTCCAACTGTCGTTTGATGTCATTCGGACTGAAAAGGAGCAATAAAATCTTGTTTGTACTCATTGAGCTTCGTACACTCGCACTAAAACTTCTACATCTCTTGTATTGAATTCCTCAAACTATAAATGTATAAAAAGTGTAGAAATTTCCTCCAACAGAATTTTATAATATTTCTGAACTAGAATGTATTGGTTTCAAATTCGGAACATACTCATCTCGTGCAATGCCGCAATTCGACGCCGAGTAATTATACTGTTTGAGCAAATTGATGAGAGAGAGTTTGTTGCTGTCATAAATGCGGCCAGCTTTCAATGGTTTACCCTGTTCTTGCAGTTCATTCCCTGATGAAATGATACCAACCCGAAATTGCCTAAAACATAAAATGAAATCAAGAGGACAGAGTTGTTAATTTTTTTTAATCGGGAGTTTTGCAATTTTACTTAAAGACTTTGACTTTGGTAATTCCCATTGCAGCTAATACTCCAATGTGAGCTGATGTGATCATATCACCTTTCTCCAAAAGTTTCGTGTTGGCAGGTATATCCGATCCAATAGGTCTGTAAAATTATATATTATGAATAAATTTTGTACATTTATATTTCTTAAGAAATAATAGCAATTACATGATAATATTTCACACTAAATGCAATAACATTTAAATCGGTTAAATTCTGAATCATTTGAGACCAAGTAACATATCCTGTCATCAATAGTTCATGAGATATAACAATTTAAACTTTTCTTCCATAATACCCTAACGCCGCGAAGGGTGCCATGACGCGCTCTGCAGTAACGCAAGTCGCGAGCGAGTCAGCGGAGTCTCCCGCGCTGTGAGCCACTGCGACGCGCTCGTGTCTCACCCGCTGACGGGCGGCTCAACGCGCGTTAAATTTAATCGCTAACAACTTTGGAACGGTAAGAGATATTTCAAATATAAAAGGTGTACAATGAACAGCAATTAAAAATGAATCGATTTCTTGTTTGGAAAATTTTTATAACTCATTTATATTAGAGATATTTGCATTTATATTTAAATGATAATATCGCTTAAGCACATTAAAATATTTAACATTAAATGATGTAACATTTAAGTCGGTTAAATTTTGAATCAATTGAGACCAAGTTACATACTCTGACATTAATAGTTCATGAGATATAGCGATTTAAACTTTACTTAGCGCCGCGAAGGGTACCACGTCTCGCTCGGCAGTAACGCTAGTCGCGAGACGCTCCACAGAGTCTCCCGCGCATTGGACTACTGCGACGCGCCCGTGGCTCACCCGCAAGCGGGAGACTCAATACGCGACAAATTTAAACGCTTATAACTTCATAACGGAAAGAGATATTTTCAATATAAAAAGTGCGCAATGAACTGCAATAAAAAATGAATCGATTTCTATCTGCGAAAACAGATTTTAATAATTTATATCTAATTTCCGAACTTAAAATTCAGATAAAGCTAATATACCTGATATCCAAGCCCACGGATGGCGTACAATTGATCATAACTTCCAACTCTTCGGTGTTATCCTCGCTCGCCTTCACCAGTTCAGTATCTTCAACTTGAACCACAGCATCAGCACCAGGTGGCAGCGGAGCACCCGTGCTGATTCGCACAATCTCCCCACTTTCCAGAGAGAAATTTGAGGGCTAGATGGAAACCCAGAATTAGCTTATGTCGCCGTAAATTATTTCAAGCACCAGTTTTTCCTACCGTATCTCCAGCGATAATTGCCTTCTTCACTTTGCGTATGCCGTCCCCATCAGCCGCACGCACAGCGTATCCATCCTTGGTCGAGGCAGGGAACGGTGGTAATGGCGTAGTGCTGTAGACGTCATCGACCAAAATGCGATTGAGGGCGGCATCAATACCAATTTGCTCAGTGTTGTCACACTTCCCAGCAAGTTCTTTCACTTTACCCAGGATGGCATCAAGTGCTTCCAGCACGGGCACCATCGGATATGGGGACTTTCGATTCCGCAAGGCCGCACATGGAATTTTCACCTGCAAGCGAACGATACCTGTATGAGTTCGAATGATGGTATATCAGTGACAATTTTTGCCCCCAATTAAGGCCTAAAGGGCCTAGAAGATAGGACAGATAGTATTTTTCACGAGGAACTCAAACAATTTTTTTGGCCTTTTTTAAAATTGTTTTAAAAAATTTTCATATCTCCGAAACTAATGGGCCGATTTGAATGATTCAAAGGACATTTGACATATTTTGACGAAAAAATAACATTGGTCATGGTCTCGATTCCGTCCGGGATCCAGAAATACCCAAACCTGAAAAAAACGGTATGAAATTCTTAAAATTGCTCAAGTTTTCAAAAATTTTCATATCTCCGAAACTACTAGGCCGATTTGGATGATTCAAAGGACATTTTACATATTTTGACGAAAAAATAACATTGGTTATGGTCCCGAATTCGTCTGGGATTCAGAAATACCCGAACCTGAAAAATGGGGTCCGAAAATCGCAAAATTTTCACTTTTTTTCGCGTCTTCAACTGCACATAACTTTTTATCGATTGGACCAATTAAACAAAAGTTAGAACAAAATTGTAGGTCTTGATGAGCACTTTCCAAAAATGTATGGGTTTAGGCCCTTTCGGCCATAGTTCAAGCAGAAATCGCATTCGAAGAAAAAATTTGAAAAAAAAGTTTGTAACGAAAAAAACGATATGAAATTCTTAAAATTGCTCAAGTTTTCAAAAATTTTCATATCTCCGAAACTACTGGGCCGATTTGGACGATTCAAACGGCATTTTACATATTTTGATGAAAAAATAACATTGGTTATGGTCCCGAATTCGTCCGGGATTCAGAAATACCCGAACCTGAAAAACGGGGCCCGAAAATCGCAAAATTTTCACTTTTTTTCGCGTCTTTAACTGCATATAACTTTTTATCGATTGGACCAATTAAACAAAGGTTAGAACCAAATTGTAGGTCTTGATGAGCACTTTCCAAAAATCTATGGGTTTATGCCCTTTTGGCAATGGGGAGAGCAGAAATCGCATACGAAGAAAAAAACCCAATGTGTGCTTAAGANTTTGAAAAAAAAGTTTGTAGCGAAAAAAACGATATGAAATTCTTAAAATTGCTCAAGTTTTCAAAAATTTTCATATCTCCGAAACTACTGGGCCGATTTGGACGATTCAAAGGGCATTTTACATATTTTGATGAAAAAATAACATTGGTCATGGTCCTGAATTCGTCCGGGATTCAGAAATACCCGAACTTGAAAAATGGGGTCCGAAAATCGCAAAATTTTCGCTTTTTTTCGCGTCTTTAACTGCGTATAACTTTTTATCGATTGGACCACTTAAACAAAAGTTAGAACCAAATTGTAGGTCTTGATGAGCACTTTCCAAAAATGTATGGGTTTAGGCCCTTTTGGCCATAGTACAAGCAGAAATCGCATTCGAAGAAAAAATGTGAAAAAAAAGTTGTAGCGAAAAAACGATATGAAATTCTTAAAATTGCTCGAGTTTTCAAAAATTTTCATATCTCCGAAACTACTGAACCGATTTGGATGATTCAAAGGACATTTTACATATTTTGACGAAAAAATAACATTGGTCATGGTCCCAGATCCGGGACTCCAAACTTGAAATATAGAAATTTGCATAGGGAGTTTTCATACCTTACTGGAAGAATTGAGCGTTTCGTGGACCTGCGCCACTTGCTGCTTGTTGTCGAGAAGGACTTCGATCGCGTGCTTCAAAACGGGCGCGACGAAGGTGAAACATTCGACGCACCCTTTTCGGCTGCCGGGCAGATTAAGGATGATCGTCTTTTGCCGGATGCCGCATACCGCACGCGATAGCATTGCGTTCGGTGTTATTTTAAGACTACGCTCGGTGATTTGGTGCGTGATTGCGGGCGCCAACTTCTGGACGACGCTCAATGTCGCTTCCGGTGTGACATCGCGAGGCGCGAAGCCAGTTCCGCCTGTCGTCAGGATCACATTGCAGCGTAGAGTATCGCACCAATTAATTAGAACTTCTTTGATGGTTGTTTCCTCGTCGGGGATGCATTTGGAAACCGAGATGATCGCATCTGGAAAGTGCTCCTTCACGGATTGCTCCAATGCTGGTCCCGAGAGATCAATACTTTGATTCGACGAGCATCGATCACTCACTTAATCAATATTAGAATTGTTGAATAAATCTTGAAATTTTATCGGTGAATATTTACCTGTAAGGATTCCAAATGTAAATGCCATGATGTCAGAAGGATAGTCCTGAAAAAATAAAATAAAAAAATCAATTTTGATTATAGTTTCCAAACTTTTAACTAGTAGATTAATTCTAACTTAACTATAGTATCGCACTACTTCTCTAAAAATTTGTATCATCCTGTGTAGAACTTTAATTTCCTTAATCATTAAATCAGGAGTAGTGTCTCTAAAATGTCCTTGGATAAGATGATTCAGGATAATTGTGATCGTTTTGTAATTAAATAACCTGTATAAAAGCTTTCAATGTGTAAATACTCTACCTCTCTAATTAAGCTTACAGAGGCAGCACGAAAATCTCATTATAATCCGTAATTTTAAAAGTGTTTGCGCAATTAAGCTCCTTCCGCGCTGCAAACGTGCACTCCACTTGGTTTAATCAAGAGCAGGCATTCAGCTAATATTAGCAAGGATAATGAGAATGCACTTGCAGCGAATGAGTGGCACGTTGAAAGGCGATCCAATGTTCTCACGCGCCGACCAAATAAGACGTGAGTGCGTGCACCAAGGTATTAATTAACCCTTATTGACCTTCGATAATTCACCAATCGAGAGTGTATGCGCACAAACTCAGTGTCAATTGGACGCGTGTGCAGCTCCCTGGAGTCCTGCGAACAAAAGTTGACCCCATCTTCGAATATAGTAAATAATGAGCGAATTGCTTATCAAATTAAGCCTATTACGATCAGTTAACCGGCAATTAATCGTGAATTTCGACAGCAATCGAACATCCCGTGCAGGACGAACGAGCAAAACTGTGGGCTGAGCTCGATGCGTCAACCTCCGCATCAATTGACGCATCGTACGAGATGCATCAATTGTTAATTCGACTTAATAACACGATGTTGCTCGGAAGACCGATGGCATGTGTCGTAAAATTTGATTTGCTCAGTGCGCGATGCTCGGTGCGCGACGCGTTCAGTGATTGAGCGAATGCGTGCATATTAAAGTTTATTACGATCGGGTGTGATTGAATGGAATCGATGAAAGCGTGAAGAGAAAAAATGTTACGGCTGGCGCAACGGGGCATCGCCTTGCTGCTGATCTGGTGGTTACTGGCCACATTATGCAATGCAAGAAAGTGCTCCAATGTTATGGTGCGGAACACTGTCGAGGATTTGCGCGCGGCCTTGGATGGATGCACCATTGTCACGCAGCAGTTGCAGATCGCCCTCATCACGAACACAACGCTGGGCGATTTCGATGATGTCGTCTTTCCGGACTTGAAGCAAATCTGGGGCCTGCTCTTGTTCTTCAACGTGCACGGCCTTCAGAGTTTGGGCAAAATGTTTCCGAATCTGCTGCTCATTCGTGGTGGCAATGTTTTGCCGAATTATGCATTCATTGTGGACAATATGCCAGATTTACAAGAAGTAAGTAATACTAATTTTCCGATTTAAATTTATTTATTTATTTAAATTTATAACTTTCTCTGTCCTGTCCTTCAAATATGAAACTCGGAAAAACTCTCAATAAAATTACCTGTACCAATCGGATTATCGAACCTTCAGAAAGTGGTAGAATATGTAATTTTACGATCCGTTGGACTCCCATATACCTACCCTAATAAAAATTTCTTTATTGCTAAAAAGGTTTTCGAACTTCTACATAGATCATAAACCTTCAGCGGAAAAAAGTGAAAATGAACTTATTCGAATTTCCTGGAGAAATTTACCCCAGACAACATCTACTAAAATAATTTTGACTTTTCCTGTGCATCTTCACATAAAGCAAGAAAACAACTCCTAATGGGGCACCCGAAACTTTGCATATTCATACAGCAACGCAGGAAAAGTGCGAAGAAAAACATGCGGTGCGTAAACTTTTTGTGTTCGTGGGCAAAATGCGTAAGGGTCTTGATAAACTCTGCCTGAAAATTTCAAGCACCCTTGCGTGAATTGTTCAAAGTTGGGGGCCTCACATTTTATCTCTGCATATAATTATGAGTATGAATCAGTGTCTAAGTTAATTCAATTTTGAGTTAAAGTTAGATTTGGTATGATATGAACTTTTAAGAAATCAAAAAAATTCCAGTTACACGCTAGGCAAAAATGGGCTTAAAAATTGACAATTTTATTTTTCAATTTAAAAATAAGTACATCATACAGTATCAAGTTCTGAATATTTTGTGACGACCCAAAAGTTTCTACGACCTTTGGTTATGGAGAAATTAATTCTGGAAGTTACCATTACACTGTATTTCAGAAAGCGCTTTAGTGGATAGATATTTGATATGAGCAAAAAATGTAATGGACTGAGAGAATGTGGGACAAGACAAATAAAAATTTTCAATTGTTAATTCAACTTACAGATGTTAAATTCTCAGGGAGCATCTGTATCTTGATTAGTACAAGCTATGATGTGAAAATCAATATTCAGGAAGAAATTAGCAATTCAAAGAAACCACGTGTCATGTTATAAATAGAAGTGCAAATATAATGCGCTTGAAGTGAAAACTATTTCGCATGCAGCGACGTAATGACGCCAATCTATGATGATAACATTTCACTTCATTAGGACAAATGTAACTCGAACCGCAAGAAAAATACATGGGACAATAACAAGTTCATTTAGTTTTAATTTCCTGAGAGTATTTCCTCGTTTCCCATTTTCTCCAAGGAGCGACCGCACTATGTGAATAAAACTTCCACTCTTGCATCAATGAGATCCAGGCAGGAGAATTTGGCGGTCACGGTTAGTTACATTTCGGGAAATGACGACCTTAAGTAATTTGTCTAATCTGGGTTAAACTAATAGGATAGGCTCGTACCATCGCAAATGGAAGGGTAGATGAAGAGGTCGATCTTTCATGGGACATTTCTCTGCATTTCCCTCAAATTCACGCTGTTTCCTGCTCGTGTTGTAAGACAACTCTTAATTGCGAATTTCGACGGCTCAATCGAATGAGGTCCTGGACATCTTTTTGGGCGGCAGCTTCCAGTTGCCAGGCAACCATTACACCGGATATTTTATTTTGCAGGCCTGGATGTGCGTCCGTTGTCTGAATAATGTATGAATAATTTCGGGCGGAATATTCACTCGGTTGTGTAGGCAGTCTTGTGGAGCGGATGTCAATAAGAATTGTTTGAATTCTTCCGAGCAATGCGCCCAGAGAATGTATCCTCATAAGAGAATCTCAATTTGTGTAGACAGACAGACAGACGAAAAGAATACAAGTTGACAATGAGCGAACAATGGCAGATCTAGATCTGGAAATGTGAGATATGCAATTTATGAAATAGCGAAATTTGTCTTCATAAATTAATAATTCATATCGTGGAGAAGTTTCAAGTTCTTAGTGGAAGTTTTCAGAACGCATTATGAGACCAGAAGCTCAAACAGGAAGATGGAAAAGGGCAAAGGACTATAAGTTGTTCCGATAACGCAGGATTATTTCAGTTTCCTGATAGGAGGAAAAACTTGCGGAGGAGAAAAAAACAAATAAACTAACTTGAGCAGTGATCTTGGAAGATTGTGTTGACGAAATTGTTCTTGGGTGCAGATAGGCAGCAGTGAAGATGTATTGAATCAGTGTTGAAAGTCTAAGACGAGGAGGAAGGAAGGAAGGGAGGAGGAAAACAAGGAAGTGATACAAGTCAGAGGCTTTCATTCGGTTATATTTATAAAAGCGATAAAATAATAATGGCCTAATGCCAAGACACCCAATGGAACAACAAAAACCATTGCGACACGTTGAGGAAACTTGTAAACAAACAAAAAAAGTTGGATGGCAGCCATCAAAAAGAAGACCAGGAAAAAATGAAACATTCTAATTAATTTTTTTGATGTCTGGGACGAAGAACCTATGTTCTTTGGCACGCGAGTCCAGACGGAATCGATGTTGTTTTTGGCAATTGACTCACAATCAGTCGGAGGCGGCCGATGAAGGGAGGCATCGCAATTTGAGCCGTGCAGAGTTGATGGGGCACGTTTCGATGGTACGTGCGGTTGCTACAATCATATCGTATTATCTCTTCTGCTTGAGGCTTCCATTAAAAAACATGGAGTGATGCGGCGAGAAGAAATAAATAAGACAAAATCATGCGGAGGCATCCTCCAATTCCACATGTCTCAAATGTAATTCAGCAAATATTTGACGGGAATTTCGTATGCCGAAGAATGAAGAACGACTGGGGAGGTGGCTGGAGGAATGAATGAATTGAGGTCTCGATTCAATGCCAATGGTGCGATCCGTGAAGTGGTGCGTGTGGAAGGACGCTTCCAGCCGCCCCTCATCCCGCACCCAAACGCACGTCCTCCGCCGCCCCCAACACTCACATACCCAGCCAGAGGCACATCTACAAGTCGCCTCTTTATCGGACGCGTGAAGGAAGAGTGCGTTTACTCGTTTGCGAGGCGGTATCAGCCACCGACGTTGGACGACGCCGTCGACGAGGTCGTCGCGTAAAACGTAGTCGCGGTGCTCACTTGACGCGCGCTCGCACACCGACGACACACTGATGCCGCATGGTGTGGCGGCTCTGTTCGCTGGTTCTCGCGGCGTGGAGTTCGTTCAGTTGGACGCCGACATTCGCAACGTTAGCATGTGCCTCTTCAACGCCGCGTGCACGCCGACGTGTTGTTGTTGTTGTTGTTGTCGTTGTGACGTTTGTTGCTGCCGTCCCGGAGTTGGTGCCGCCGCCCCCGCCGTCGTTGGGCCGCTTCAGCAGCGAGGATGCAGCGCCGATGGTCGCGGTACGGCGGAGGCGGCGGTGATGACGGCATCGTCGTCGTCGTCGTCGTCACCGTAGCAGTGCTCCTCGTGCTCGCCGCCCACGAGTCCGCCGTGGACGCGAAGATCTGCGGCTCGGTGCGCATCCAGAACAGTGGCGAGGACTTCGACAATCTGCGCGAGTGCAGCATCATCGCCGGCAGTTTGAAGCTGGTGCTCATGGAACGCATGTCACCCGAGGAGTGGAGCAACTACCGCTTCCCGAATCTCACCGAGGTCTGGGACTACATCATCGTCTTCCGCGTCAATGGACTCGAGAGTCTCGGACCGCTCTTTCCGAACTTGCGCATCATTCGAGGCATTCGCACGATGGACAATCATGCTCTGGTGCTCTTCTCACTGAAGGGCTTACGCGAGGTATATAAACAAGGGATGATACCAATCTTTTAGGGGGTACCTTCAGTCTTCAGGTGGTTACCAGTAGTTGGCATTTCTGGAATTCCAACTTCAGAGTTGTTTGCTCTGGGACCAAACCTCAGAGACGCCTCGTGACTCTCTCTCCATGGGCTCTAAGTTCGTTCGGCTTGTTTTTTTTTGGGTCACGGACATTCACGGTCTCGTACGCGCGTCAAGCACCGCGTGCGGCTCTAGTAATGAAAACCGAAACCGACGAGAGAGCGCTCAATGAAATCAAACTATGCGATGCGATGCGTTGCGAGCAGTGCGTGAGCGAATTGCGACAGAAATTCTTCACATTTCCGACTATTACGAGCGCGCCTCGTTCGCTCTCTTCTACGCAAACAAAACAATAAATATGACCGTCCAGACACCAGACCATCTATTCGACTCTGTAGATGTTGGTCGCGATTGTTCTCTATTTTTTTATGACCGAATCCATGCCCGACGTACCTCTAAATTTCAAGGCTGTTTTTTCGATTTTTAGACGGCCAGACTACACACAACAACAAAATTCACAAATTCATCGAGCACCGCTCCGAATTTATTTGCCTGCTTCTCCGTATTTTTTCTATGCTCTGTGGGCCTAGGGGAAAACTAATGCCTTCGTCTCACAAGAATCGCACAATCAGCACCGGCTTGTTTCCATAACATGTGTGCATGCGGCAAGAAGATTCATAATCAGCATTTAGTTCATATTTATAAACTAGTTTTACATGACAGTGCGACATGCATTGTTGCAACACTAACCAAAACCATAAAACCAGCCTAGGAGAAAAAATATACAGGGACGGTCTTATTGTTTGGAAGTTTTTCCGCTCAATCATCTCCTTCTATTTGCGGTCTGAAGATGGTAGATAACACGATGACGTTCGGGTTTGCCCTCATCTTCCGGTGTAGTAATGCATCAATCATTGCAACCATGATGAAAGCTCTTGTTCCATCAACCATCGATTTAAGGCTCGATCCATTCGGCGAATTAATGACACAAAGAGTAATTAAAATATTTTGTTGGGAAGTAATTGGTTTTTCTGGGAACTTTCTACGTGGAGAAATGTTGCTCGAAGTTGCAGTTGACTTTTATGGATTTCTCTTGAGCCGCCTTGCAGAACCAAAAATATGTTGGCCCCTGGGTTGCTTCACTTTCTCCCGCACGTTTAGGACCCTTATTGGGCTTGCCCTTCGAGTCTCATCCCATTAACCATCAACCCCATGTAGCTGAGCTGCTATGCGTTTGTGTGTATCAATAGCAGAGGATTATTTTTTCCGTTGACCCCATCGAATAAGTTTGGGGCCCTGGTCGTAACTCTCCCAGCAGTGGCATGGGCCTTTCTTCATTCCTTCATTCCCTCTCGCATTATCTCTCGCCCTTTCTGCATAACGCGCCCTTCTTATATTTCCTCTTGGATGTTGATAATATGCATGCAACGCTGGCCCATTCAGCCAAGCAGTCTTCCTCCTGAAGACCATAAATAATTGGCTCGTCCCTTGCACCACATTCGTTCTCCCTCGGTGCTGATCTTCGCAGCTTTGTTGCCGTTTTCGTTTCCGTTTAGATGTCATCTCGAAATGCATTTCATCCAAATGCAAAGCCTTATTTATCGTGTGGGAGGCTCCAATTTGTTCCCTGGGTGATAACTAAATTATCCACCTTGACGAAAAGGTGTGATTAACCTTTAATGTGTTGGTCAGCCGCCCACGCACATCGGAAATATTTGCCGAGCGTTTTGTTTGGGCAATTGGAGACTTCCGATATTTGTTGATGCTTTACTAATGAGCTCGTTGGCCGAAACGCGTACAATTATGACTTGCGCATCGTTTAATTTCGTCTGCCACCCGTTGGAATTCGCCTACGCACCAACAACCACCCCCAGGCTCTCTCTTTTGCTACTGCCGCCGTTACCACCGCCTCCATTGAGGGTGCGTGTGTGTCGGTTCGCACTGTTCACATCGATTTTCACTTTCATTTCGCCTGCCTTGTTCTTATTCGTCTTTTTGACATTATGGGTCGCATGCCTGGTTAGAGGACTTCCTTTTCATCCAGAATATTGCACACCGTGGGCCCGACTCGACGGACTGCTAATAAGAGTCGAAACTTTTTCATAGCCTTATAAATTATTTACTGAACGTATTGGACTTGACAAACGCGCCTGGGGCATATTTTCCAACAGTTCTCTTATACCATTGTCAATAATACAAGGAAAATTGTGCCTGAAGATTTCAGGCATGTCTTTT
>JARJDZ010008598.1:0-11094 GCA_030264555.1 Aleochara sp. GC000083 | reverse complement strand
AAAATCGGCCCAGTAGTTTTCGAGTTATGATCAAAAGAATGTCTTATGGAAATTTACATGGGGATTCAAACCGGAAACATGCCTCGAAAAATTCATGATGGCAGCTCCCATTTAATTTACATTGGTGTTGTTAAGATTAAAATTCACTTCCTTGGCAACGGTTGGTCGATTCAGTTTATTCTTTACATTTTATTTAATATCTCGGGAACGGCTCGACCGATTTTCACCAGATTTGGTACATAGACTAACAGAGAGACGTAGATTCAGATTTTGGTGGCGGCAAATCCAAAAAACGATTGGGGGCGGCAATTTGCCGCAAGCAAAGTCGAAAAATACCTGAAACTGGTAGTTTCGTTCGAGTAATTTTTATCAAACTTTGAATATACAATGATAGCTTGACGAGGATGCTGTAGCGGGGGGCGGCAGACAGATAACTTCCCGGGGGCGGCAAATAAACACAGTTGAATATCTCAATATACTTTTGTTAATATCTCGAAAACGGCCGGTCCGATTGTTTTCAAATTTTCACCATTTGTTTATTATATAATTATCAATAAATTTCCAGATTTTCAAGTTATTTTGTTGATTTGTTAGAAAGTTATTAATTGTTACAGTTAAAATAGGGTATATAACAAAGTTTGTCCTTGATTTTCTCCGAAACGGTTGAAGCAATTCTTACCAAAATTGATACATGGCTTGTCCTGTATTAGATGATCATTTTACATGGCTCAAAAACTCAAAAAAGAATTAAAGGCCCTGCAGCTTCACTAGAACAAAAGTTATAAATTTTATTCAAAAAAGGCCTAGTTCGACTTTTCAAACATTTTCATATCACCGAAACTAATGTACAGATTTGGATGATAATGTGGAAAGCTTTCATCAAAGAAGAAATATTCCGTTACATTTACCTACAGAGAAAAAACAAATCTTTCATTCTTTCAGTTGTTGATTCAACTTGTTTTCCTGCATGCTCGAATATATTTAAAAGCCATTATATTCTTGTAATAAACTTTCTTGAGCAAACGGCACGCCGTGCATTGTTTATCTTAAACTGCTGAAATGAGAAATAATAGTGGAACCTGCACGCTTTTAATATCACTCTGACGCAACGAAATGACTGTTTTGATGACGAAAGACGGCGACGTTTGTCCATTCTGCAAAGCACAAGAACGAGACGCGAGCCGGCAAAACTTCTTTGCACGCGTACCGTTATGCGGACGGACTTCTCTTTTGCTATTAAAATTAACTAAATCTTATCAGACATGTTTTACTCGAAGAGACAGGAGACCGGCCGCGCTTTTTGAATGCAACATCTGCGCCCGGAACCATCGCACATAATGAACGAGAAAATCAGGTGGAAAAATGAAACGAGTCAAAGGTCACTAAAATGGATCTCTATTTGAAGCGCCACTTGGCATTTCACGCAGAATTCAGAACGGATTAAGGGGGATTCATTTGTCGATTCGATGTTGATGGCCCTCGCAGAAACTTGTCGAAGAATCCGAGAAAAGTTTTATGGCCCTTTCGATGGCGTGGTTCGAGGCGCAGAAACAAAAAGGGGAACACAGCCATGCATGTATGCGCAAATCAAGATTTTAATTTACAGTAATATTCGCATAGAATATAAACATGTCCCGCAGACCGTTGCAGCTGATAGTAATGTCTTATAAAGCCTGAATTATGCCTAGCGTTCGTTCTTTACCTGGAATAATAACAACGAGCAAACAGCAAAACGGCATCAAGAACGAGAATCCTGTCTGGTCATTGCTGCGCGTGGATCAGAAAGTGCACAAAAGCCCATAAAGATTTACTTTTCTGTGTTTTATGCTTTGGTGGGTTTCCACCGGATAATTAAATATCAAATAATGCCACGTTATTATCCATGTGCATTATGACTGCAATTCTTATTAGTTTATTCCTTGATCTTGAAGTGAATGAATTACAAAATTATTGAATATGAGGTTTTTCTCATTTGGTGGGAAATTTGCAATTTGTTACGATCTAACTTTTTATTACATTGTGGAATTTTCCCACCCTTTGCAAATGTTCTTAGAATAATATCAAATCAATTTACCTTGAAGTATCCTTAACTAGAAAATTATCATTTTTCCCTTATCAGTTGGTCACAGATGTTTCCTCCTACGAGTTGATAGGGTCCATACTGAAAAGGGGAGACTTATCATAAACACAATACACTTTCAAACAACCTGCAGCAGGAAAAAGAGGCGGAAATGATACTGTGAGCTTGTATTCCTTGCTTGTTGGTTGCTTTAAGGTCTGGAGGGTTGTTGCAACCAAAAATGTCGATGGAATGAAGGTTTCAATGTGCTCCACTCCATCTTCAGAAATAACTGACAATGAGTGCCGTCATCTTTTCCGGTTCCCCTGCTGCATTTTCGAGTCAACTAAGATACTCACTGAAAAGGGGAGCGGATGTTTTTCCTAAAGTGCACACTGTGGGGGAATATGGGGGAATTGTGATATAAAATATCCATCACACTTCATGCACTTCATACATCACTTCGTTTGTACATTATGGTAACAAAGAAACCTGCCATTTAATTTTTTGCGAGTATACCCGACTGCGAATACGAAGTTTGCAATGTTTGCAGGGTACATTTTCCGATTTAATATATGAAAATTGAAATTTACATGAAATACACTTTTCCGGTGTTTATCGTTGAATCGAGGAAACAGATGCATCAAGTTTTCATCTTCATTTCTGAATGTTGTCTGAACAATTCTACTCTTTCCAATCATATTTCTTTTGAGGCCAAAAGCTGGATACCAAAATATTAAAGAATGGTTCTGATATTAATAAAATTTCCTATCTTTTTTGATCTGGGATGAAAATTTGCCATTTTTATGAGTCCTTTAGGGAGACTATTAATCTTGGTTCTTTAGATCATGAAGAGTGCTTTAAACTTTACATTAATTTCAGTGCTTCAATGTAAAATTTAAGTGGCAATAATCTTCTTCAGTTTTACTTTGGAAATTTGCTACTTCTAATAGTTTAAGATGAGTAACCATCATTAACAATCTTTCTACAGATCTTTAGACAATTATTTTTGTCTAAAATTAAGGTGGACAATTTCGTGCGAAAACATGCGAAAACATCCGTTATTTACTCTGATTTATATTTCGAGTTGTCCGAAATTTGTAAAAACATTCTTGATAATTACATGGACCATCATTTCCAGAGTGCGTTAAACTCGAAGAAACTGACCTGCGAGGAGCGTAAAAGTAAAAAGTGAGAAGAGAATTACGCACGAATGGATTTAGTTATAAATTATATTGTAGGTATTCACGCTTTTAGGCGCCGCTTTTATTAAACTATTAATTATCCGCCAGTGACACGTAATAGTTAATAAAACGATTTATCAGATGCATATCGACTCGAGCACGTTGTGCGCGCACAAGCAAAAAGTCAAAACTTTCGATCATTATCTCATTCATGTAGGCTGTCTTCTTGAGCTTGGAAACGAAAATGCGTGTGCTCGATCTAAATAATGTCGAGACGAAACGTTTGATATCATGGTAACAAAATGAACGTAAGTAACTTAAGCTGCATTTAATGAAGAACAAAAAACGGCTGGAAATTGTTAGTGTACAAAAGCTTTCTGCTTTTTAAATTAAGCAACTCTGAACAAAAAGCTCTACTAACAAAGGCACTGAAGATGGTAATGGATGTAATGGATCATAGTCCACATTGCCATCTTCAGAAACATCGGAATGAAATGAAGAAATGAGATAAATAAAAACGTTTAACTTTTAATGTGCATTATTATGCATATCATTTCTTTGGTATCTTTGGAGAGGTATAAAATAATTTAATGGTTAAAAACATTAATTAAGTTATGCAGACACCTAATTTAAATGTATTTTGACCATTGTCATAGTGCAATCAAACCAATATTCTTTTTAATATTCTAGTATCAAATTAGATGGAAAATAGTAAATTTATTGCATCTAACTTTTAATTGTATCTTCACTTTTAGGAGATAACTTAGCAAGTTTGTAACTTTTCGCATAGAACTAAATTTTATTTTCTGTGCTGTGAGTGAGTTTCTGGAAGGATAGAGTTCAAGAAAAGTTTTGCACTTATCTTCTTCATTTGCACGTAACATTGAAAAATGTTTCCATTTCCTCACGTATCTATTTATCTAAATCTTTTTATTGCATATTTTCTGTACTCTCAAGGTATTATCACAGTGATACTAATTTATGGTGCAATCCTGCGAAGTAACGGTCACCGATTCCCAACTCGTCGGCCGAAGAAACCGAGCTGCAAGGAGATTGAATGATGCCGTAAATAGGAAGCAAGACGTTAATAACAGGCGAAGAAAACAGAAAGCAATTCTTTTGTGTCCGATGTTTATACAATTTAAAGGCGTCGATATTTAACAATTGTATTTGTCTAAACACCTGAGCCTGCATTGTGGCAGGTTTGAATGCAGGAGACTCTCATGTCCCTTCTGCCATCTTTTGCGAGGTTCGGTTTTCTTTTCAGCGAAGACATTGACGCTTGCAATTATGCGCCGTTGACTAACATGAAACGCAAAGTGGAAATACCTCCAGTTCGGCGATCCTTCCTTTGGGCAATTTCCAAGTGCGACGAACGCGCCGTTAATTATACGCGAATTGTTCCATGAATTAAACAATTCACGAATTGCCGAATTCCTCCAGCATGTGGAAACGCACTTAGCGGATGACACGATGCGTCAGCCACACAAAAACACAATGTCATTAGCACCAGCACGGACGCTCTTCAAGGAATTGAATAAAATAAAATGAGTTGCAAAAACGCCGGCGCGCAATTATGCGAATATCTGCACTAATCGTAAGATAATACTAATTGATTGGATGTATAATTAAGCGAAGGATGTGCCTGTCAAGGCATTGTGTTCGCACTTTTATCGTTTTATGGTATTTCATGGTAGATTAGTTTTAGCGCGTCTCTTCATTGACATCTATCAGATGAGGATATTGGCAATCATCGATATCATTGGTATCTGGTAATTATATACTGGCGTGCTGTTTAATTGATTAGCAAGAAGTGATTAGTATTAGATTTCATGACATAGTTGGTTGTTTTCAAACAGTTTCTTTTTCATTAATAATATTTTCTTAAGTGATCTATGTCATTGATCGCTGTAGAAAATTGAATATGTAAAAGATTCTTTAAATAGGCTGGCAGAAATGAAAGATTTACAATTTTGTTTATCAATCAATAGCCGAGCTAATTATTCAATAAAATATAACAAAATTTATATAAGTTATTATTGATATGTTTTCTTCTTTGAAAAATTAGTAAAAATATGATGTCTTAAGTTGAGGTGATCATTTTGATATCAAAAGAAATTATCCTTTTTAGTTCTCAATACAATTATGATGAGTATTGCCATTGGGCATTTCTATAGAGTTATAAACAATATGGTTTGGCAAAAGAATTTAGGAACTAACGGAAAAGTAAATTTTTCAACTATTTCTCAACGTAGCAAATTACTTGGCAAGTTTTTTGCCCCGATGCCGCGAACAAAAACGTGTGATACATTTCATAAATTCACCGCGATAAATACTTTTTAATGTGACACCTTCGAGCAGTTTATTAACTGTTCTCTGGCCAGTACCAAAACTCGTTTGAATGCAGAGAGATAATTGTTAAAGTGACTTGTTTAACTTTGAATTCCTACGTTCGCGGCCGCACGAGAACCGCCCGATATTATATTCCGCATTAATATTTAAGTTGTTATAAAGTTGGCAAGTTGTAATTGTCCTGTCCGGCTGCACGTTCAGCAGCGAATGAATGAATGTACGTTGACTTGGCAGATAAGTTTAATTAAAGATCGAAATACAGGAAGCGCGAGCGCGCGCCAAACGCAGATTATACCATCGTCATACGAACATACAATATTTGACTTCAACGGCTTTGTCCGACAACAATTCTGCGCGCACTTGTGCTTCTCTTCATTGTCTATTATTCCATTGCCATCTTGTGCGAATTGCGCGCGAGTGGATTCTATAGTAAATTGCGCGAGCAGCGGCGTCTTTCTTTGGCTCGTTTAACAATTACCAGGGCAAAATGGTCGGATAAATAGCGCAAGAACGGAGTGAAACAAAACATCAATAAATTGCACAAGGTTGCGATGATAAAAACTATGCTAATAATATATGTCTTCAACACTGATGAGCGGTTTTTTATGGTGGGATTCAATAAATGGTCGCTTCCAAAGTGAGACGAGCATTATTCTTAGATTTCCATTTAATTGATGTCTTGTCTTGCATTGATGTGTTTATGTCTGCTTTTCAAAGATGGATTCAATTGAAGTTTCAGTTGTAAGTATTATCTGAGAGATTTCGATGGGAACAATGAATTTCATTAAGTTTAGTTGTAGAAATTCAACGCTGTAATTTTGAAAACTGATGAAATCGAAATTAATTTCCTAAATCACCTTGATGCTAATCGCACGCCGCATGCAAAACTTCATCGCGCAAATTACGATGATGCCATAGAATTGTTGATGTGTAGGCATCGCAGCAAGAGATGGTGAACTTTCTTGTTGATGGACTGATTAGCAAGGTCTAAGCAAGCACGTTTTGACTGCCGGAAGAAGCCATCGGTTTTCCGTCGTATCTTCTTTTACGAAAATTTATTATTTCTCGCGCGGTCGAACGCTTTGATGGATATCTTTCGCGCGCTGCATGTCTGCTAGATTTTAATTGACAGGTGGAAATGCGATAAATCAAAATAGCACCTTGGGCGATTTACTCGCGCCTTCAATACCACGCATAAAAAAGCCACACGTACGACAATAATCACTGTCATTATTTTCGAATAATGGATTTTGGATGCATAACGAACGAAATTTCCCCCCGATTTTCTTTCATCGCCTGCACCGCACGTTTCATTTGATGTGAGCGCCCACGAAAAGGGTTAACCTGGTGCTAATCTATTCGGTTTCGTGCCGTTGACGAAATCCTGGGGGATTTGCTGCGGTGGCTGCGAGGGTGGCGAGTTGAAAGGGCGCAACATCAATCAGACCTTTTGCTCTTTAATGCCCTAAAGTTCAGTTCGGAAAACACAAAGCGCGCGTTGATGAAAATTGCAATTGCGCGCTTCCCATTCGGATTCGTTTGCACTTAATTCCACCTCGATGCAATTGAATCGTTCAATATCCCTCGAGTATCCCAGGCAATAAAATCCATTCAGGTTGTTTCACAATTACGCCGCCAATGAAGAGAGTGTCGTTGTGAAAATGAAATTAATAACCGAAATTCGATTTCATTTTCGATTGCGTAATTCGGCTGGATTTCCTCTACAGGATGGGAACGTTGCGCAATCCGAAGATAAAATTAAAAAAGTGGTCTCTTGATGCACTCGGACTCCCGAGGTATGATGAGAAGATTTAACAAATTACAAGAAGACGTGGACCACGCCGAGGCACACAACATTAGGAACACACTCATTGGCTTGTTGTTATCGCTGTAATGGATCTAATGTAATAAAATCTGATGCCGCCAAAGCGTACAAATCAATTATTCAAAGTGCTTAGTGTGGCATTTCACTTGTTCGTTTTCTACAGCCTGCACTCCCAATAAGCTCGAGAGCCCATTGAGGCCCTATCATCCTGGACGGCTTGCGGTTCGAGTCGTTGGCGTTGCCTGCAATTATCTGCAGGTTTGTGTACACGAGGAGTGAATGAACAATTTAACAAATGCAGCCAATTACCAGCTCGAGGTATGATGAGCCTGAGAGCAAAAGTGAACTTCACTTACAATTACAGAATACTTCCATAATTTGTTGTTATGGCATATTTCACTTTCAGCCATGCAGTTGAATGGAACTGTCCAGATTGCTAATATCAAAGAGGTGGTTCAAGAATCTGCATGTCAAAAGGTTTCAGTCTATGCAAAAATTATTGGATCTTCAAGAAAATCAGAAAAAGTTTGGTAACATAACTGTCGCCTTGACCTAGCATAATATTTTGTGGCAAAATCAGTCTCGGAAGATTGCTCCAAGAAGTTCCTAACCTAAGGCAAGAAAATATGAAAAAATATGAACATTGTGAAAAAGAAGTGCAGGTACAAAAACGAAGCAATGAATCGAATTTAGCACATTCAGATTTTTCCTCATCGCAATTCTAACAGTTCACTGCTAGCAATTACTTGATGTTTGGACACACCTTCAACACCTCGCGTCTTCTTGTTCTTGCGTCCTGCAGTCAGCTTGAATCTTTCATCGTCCGTTCATTGAGCGCCTATAAATGTTACACGTCGAGCCGTTAACACACCAACACCTAATGTGACATTAATCATTTGTATCCATCCACTCGCAAGGTATGCCTTTTTACTATGCGAAAGTACTGTTGTTCGTTAAAAATATAAATTACTTTTTTGCAGCCGCATAGAAGATCGCTTACAAGATCGGTTCGCACGTTTCCGTTTTGGTGCTAAACGAATAAATGAATAAAGTGCGAATGTCGTTCAATACATTCGATTTAAATTGAAATCGAAGCCAACAATACTCGTTAGAGTCAGGCGCGCAAACTGGTCCAATTCGGGACCTTGTACGGCAAGAATTCTATGGTGTAAAACAAGAAGTTACAAATTGCCAATTATATGTGGCAGTGAAAGAATAAAAGAAAGTACCGTTTCGAGTTGGGATGCTGCTCGTTGTATCAATTACCGATTGCCATTTTTGCTGTAATTGATCGAACCAAATAGATCCATTTCCTTTTTGACTTCGCCGAGGTTTTATGCATCACAATCTCAATCAATTTACTTCGAACCGTTCCAAAGAGACTTGTAAGGTCAGAACTTAATAAAAATGACACCATTTTATAATGTCATATTAGATATTGCAATTGCAAAATATGAATAGTAATATTATCATTTTACCATTTATTTTCAGAATTATTTTGTTCCATAATGAGCCTAATTTTCCTATAGGTGTAAATTTGATTTCCCCGCTGATTATAAACCCGGCTGAACAATTTAAATGGCAAACGAATGAATGTGCAAATGTGCCACAACCACAATTCGCAATTAAGCTAATTGGGAGCAGCAAATTATACAAAATCTCTGATTTAAACTTAATCGATTCCTATGCCCGATTAATTAAAACCAACATCATGCAGAACCCAGCCGAACATTGAACACAAGCGAGCTCACATTAATCCATATTAATGCACATTAGCGTTTACGAAACGAAACACAAACAGCCAAATGTCGATTAAATAATCAGCCATAGTTGAAATGCTTGCGTATTCGTAACAATTAATCATGCTAATGCTGGATTTAATTGGTTCATTTTCGTATTCGCGTTGAGCCATCAGCCGAAATTCGGCGCTAAATTTAGAGTATCATTATAAATTAAGCTCATTTGAGTAGTGATGTTTGTTGAACTTTTAGGAGTGTTGACGACGTGAAGAAGTAGAAGAATTCAGACCAATTGATTTATGGCTCTCGTGATAAAGATAACGATGGAATGAGCGAAATTTTACACGGTGCGTATTTGTTAAGAGGAATCCTCTTCTAACTGGACCGAAATTACTTCAATTCCAGAAATTTTTCATTGCGCGTGTTTGTAAGCATATTACACATCATTTTTTGCGAATTGATTTATGATCGGATTACACAGTTAGGTATTTTTAATTGCAGTAAATATTTTATGGCAAAATAGCATAAATCTTAATAACATTGGTCGCCATGTCAACGCTTTTTTGATTTTATGATCTAGGTACCTCATAAAGTTACATCTATGGTACTAAAATTGATAAAAAATTTCAGCCGTTATAAAATACAGCAAATGGTATCGTATTAAATTTAATGTTTGAGTAAACTAAAAAATGTAGTCATTGTAAGAACACTGAATGTCAGATAAAATATAATCTTAAACAAATCATTGACTGACAAGTTACTTTTAATAATTTAAAGAATCTCATTGTTTTTTACAGCAAATTCCAAGCACTTCTTGGCGGTAATAGCTTCGCTTCACATGATTATTATAATCGGTGGAATAGTTATGCCAAAAAGTCGACATAATTGAGACGAATCGAGGCGCTAAATGAATCATTTTTTGTCCCGTATGTAGTTTAGAACGTACATATAATGTTACGGTGTATTCTTCTATGCGGGCATAAACGAGAGGTGGAGAAGTTTAGCTCCAAGTGATTTTTATGTAATATCCATCTCACGAAGATTAATTGCTGTGAACCACCATTGGCGGTATTCATTATTTCTACATCAATCTAAGCGTCTAAGTTAAGCGATATGATGTTTTAGATGCAACGTTCAAGAACTTGAAAAAAAAGGATACTAAAATGACCAGTTTTATGCTATAAGAACCCTTTAATTAATCAACCAAATTGTGTTCGTAAATTTGAGCGCATATTGCGCATTCAAATTATGCTTAATTAAAAAATAATAATCAAAATTAATTAGAGGGTAAGCCACGAAACGATGCACGAATTGGAAACCTCGAAAAATGATTAAAACATAGAGATTACTCATCTCTGATAGGGAAATCAATAACGAATCGTGCCAGAAAAAATATTAAAATGATTGCATGCGCATCGCTAAATAATGCTTCAATTAATCTCCACATCTACACGGATTGTTCTCAACATGTAAACAATCTCAACAAAAATCTTGCAATATGCAATTGACTAAATGTCTATTTATAGACACAACAATCAAGCGAATCTTGCGCCATTAGTAATTTATTTACGTCCAACCTAAGGATTTCTGATTACATATTGCGATTGAGTGAAAAATTGTTAGCATTATTGCGGTTACGATGTGTCATCCACTCATCCTTCTTGTGACGTTTCATTCATTAAGAGATTTCCTCTTATTATTGATATTATCATTATTTGTACTATTTGTTTCCAGAAAGGTAATTATTATATTAATCATGGGCAATCGTATTGCATATTTGGGTAGAATTAAATTATACTTTGTCTGGTATTTGTTTTGTGTTTTTATAGAAATTATTGAGTTGCCTGGTCCGTCAATTAGAAGGAATTTGAAATAGGAATCTGAACAATCAACTGTGAATCCGGCAACCTTGGTCCAAGGTTGTTTCTGGCATTT
>JARJDZ010008597.1:0-13017 GCA_030264555.1 Aleochara sp. GC000083 | reverse complement strand
TAATTAATCAAATTTATAGCATCCACTATCAATTTTTCCATCGCTCTCAGCCGATACATAAACGCAGATACGAATGGATGAAATGCAGATGTTGACAATTTAATTTAGTTGTAACATGCACATGCCAACGAGTCTACGGTTGGTCATTCGTAGGCATACATCCTTGAATTTGCAATAAGGATAATAAAACACACTGCCTGTGCATCCCGGCATCCGCATAAATCCATCCGTGCATCCATTACGACTTGCTTGCTGCTCAAGCAACGAACCGACAACTATGGTAAACGTATGCCATATTTACGTCTAATTGTATGTGTTATTATTACACGAGATACATATTTTATTCGCCGAGATTAATGTTCTAATGTTTATTCATAATTAATGGTAAATGCACATAAAAAGCCCGGCGATGTAATCGCCTACACACGCGAACCGACTCGGCGAGTGATTTAATTAGAAGCGTTTTTTTTTGCTGTTGCAGAAAAGTGCATCTAATATTTTTTGCACAAGGAAGGCTTCTGAATCAATTACACTTTGTTCGAAAACTCAATTTAAGACATAACATTTTCTCCTTTGCAATTTTTTTAAAGTTTTTATAAATTAATATAAATATCCTTCTAGAAAATTGGTAGTTTGATTTTTGAAATCAAGGATAACCAAACGAAATAAAAAAATTGGTAACAAACGAGCTGCTGTTTTGCAACTCACATGCTAAATTATATGCATCCTATGTAGGAAGATTCAGATGGATAATGCACATGAAAGCAGTAAGAGATCTAGATACATGCAGATATCATTCTTGTATCCGGCATGACCATCGTTCGTTCGTTGCCTTCACGACGAAAAGGACGCGAACTAGACTGAATTGTTGCTGCTAAAGTCGCTGAAGTTTGGTTGTTGGCCTTTCTTGTTTGTTGGTTTGTTGTCGCGACGGATTTTCTGCGTCCGTATAAATAATTATTCAACGTCCTGCATAGTTAATCTTCCGGCGCGACCCGTGCATGGGACGTACGAACCGTAATGTGTTCCATTTCTAGAAATTTAACAGCATTGTCCACGTGCTTTTCATCATTCATTCAAGTCTCCAGCAAGAAGAACAACCGTGAACCGAAAGTATCTAAATTTGGTCAGAGATGAAGCTACATTTTTGAGTTTGAATAAAATCTTCAAATATAAAATCTCAGAATATATTTTGAAAATTATCAAATTTTCAACAAATTAAAATTTCACCTAGAAATTAATTAATTTCTCTGACAAACTACAAGATAACAGTATCATCTGCTCATGTATTCAGACCGAATCAACGAATTGCTATATTCAATTGATAAGAAATGCGTGGAATGTGCAAACAAAAAGCTGAGCAGTTGGAGGCAGCCAACAAATGTAAATTCTTCCGCTTCTTGCAGACATCTCTCCGCTTGGAGTTGCTCTACCAAACGGAATTGATTGATGAATCGGCGCATTTTTTATATATTAGCCTATCAACCATTTGAATAAAAATTTGGAGCGTGACTACCACAAACACCGAGTGTTTCCAATAAGTAGAAATCCTAAAAGCGAACAAGTGAACAATTTTATTGGTTCGACGCGAGAAAACCAAGTGCAACATTTTAATGAGGTTTCCAATTGTAAATTATAAATTTCATGTCTATATGTGTCTATTATCCGTAGATCATTAACATTTTAATTGTATCAGACGCGCCCATCGACTGCACGTCTTGTACGAGGTCTAACAGTTTGTTTATACACTTGATGCAATTATGAAAGAGTCTAAATCGTCGTAATTACACATTGCGCCTGTTCTGGCCGAGATATTATTAGCGGCGATATCTAATTGTAATTAATATGCGCTATTTGTACAATGAAGAGCGGTATTCGGCTTTGTTGTGCCGCTTCATGCGGCGATCTTGTTGATGATGGTCTGCTGTTCTTTGTTTCATTAATTTGATGAGCCATCATCTCATAATTTCTTAATAAACTTTTCCTTGGCAATCTTTACAATTTTCATAAAAAATACAAAACTTTTAAATGCAACTTCTCTAAGGTTTGAAACTTTCGTCATTGTCAAATTTTCAGAAATTTTAAGTGTCCAAACTTGAAAAACTTTAAAAGAAGACAAAAACGTGTAAAAATCACAAGCTCTTCAATACAATCAAGATAATGAATTTCCGGCAGTTGTTCTCGACGGAAACAACAATACTAATTTAATTACAGGCGCACTTAGCGAAAACGCCAATAAATTCCATCGCACAACAAAACGGCATCCAATTGAATGAAATTAAATTGAATCTCTTTTACGACGTGAACAAATCGCTTTAAGTTGCTTTTCAAATGCAGCATGCTTCCCTCCTCAAGGATACAGCAACAAAAAAATATCAATTTCATTTTAACGCATCTAACAATAATTTCCGACAACAAAGAAATGGTAAAATCAAAGAGGAACGTTTTTAACAGAACGCCGAAGAATTGATGGGCAGGTTGTTGTACCTCAGATGTGGTGGGCAAACGTGAAGAGATCATGGATGGATTCACATTGGTATATAATTTTTGATTACACGGCCATTTGATTACACGCTTAATCGTAGAATACAATGTAATTACAAACGTACATGATGTTCATCAATCGCATAGCGATACGTTATCAATATCAAATTATTGTCTAACATCTTGAAAATTAATTGCAAATTCAAACTTCAAAGATTGATATCATCCATTAGGAATTTTTTGAGATAAAATTCGAGTTAACGAAGCATAAACTACTTTTGGGCAACGATTATTTTAATGATGTGTTTAATTATTTGATACAAAACTTCATTTATTAACCAAATGAGATAGTTTAGTACTGCATATATTAACTAAAACCGAATTTCTCCTCTAATAGCTGATTAATTACTCTGTCATTTGATGAATTTCATTAGGAAATTTGGTGCATCAAAGTTTCTTGACCTTAGCAGTTGACACAAAATATTTTTATAATTCGCAAATTCCTGACTCGAAATTTGAACTAAACCATCCATAAATAAGCTAATTAAATCATAAAACGCAAATATTAAGACAGCCGAAAAGAGCGCCGGGCGCATTATTTCAGCAGTCAATGTGCATGCCAATATTTATAGCTCATTTGAGCATGTTTTATTACTTCATTTGCAATTTTGTCGTAAATTTTTGGAAAGTTTCGTGCACGGTGCGTCCGTTCGTCGATTCGTTGCAACGCGCAATTTAACACGAGTTCTTGACAAAACAACACAGTTCTTCGCGAGTCTACAAACTGGTAGTTCGACCAAGTTTTAGCGAGTATGAGTACGCAGTGTAAACGTTCATTAAAACTTTTATTATCCTCGTTTTTGTACGTATATTTTTTTTTCAATGTGTGCGCATTTTTGTTTCCATTTTGAAGCAAACTTCAGGTACCATCAACTGCACCAATTAATTAGCCTGCTAATCAGACTACATGGGTTTGATACGCGGTGGTTAAACATGTTGTCTATCACGTCAATTCCAATTTCGTTCGAAAGCACTCACTGTGAAAAGCAATAAAACTATGGAACGTATCAAAGCAGAGATATATGATCGGGATCGGGTAAGTGGGCATAGGATTTTATTAAAACCGCCGAGTAAATTAATAGCCCAAGTCAGTGAGTGTGGAGAATTTTCCATCTGCATTTTACGTGTTGAAGCTGAGGAATTATTTCGGTATTTATTCGTGAGGCTGCCTAGACCAATGAATTCCGGTCGTAAATCTTGGGTTATTTAATCATCCACTTGATATCAAATTTTTATTATTCAAATCAGTGGCGAAGAAAGTTTTCTAAATTCATTTTCTGGGTCATTTAATCACTCCAACTTCCAAGTTCTTTAAGCCAAGAAAATCAAAAATCATTTTCCCTTCTTTAACAAAAAATTCCCTTCAAAAAAATTTCTACACTGTAATTTGGTGACAGAAATTAATTTAGTTGAGGGTACCTATTGGAAATCTTATTGATCAGTGATTCCATGGAAGTTTTCTATTTGCAAACTGATAAATAAAAAAGTAATGGAATAGAATTACATTTGCACACTCAAACAAATCGAAGCATCATCAGAAAAAATGGGATGTTCGCACCTCATTGAGCACCGAGTAATGTTAGATTTGCTGCGAGCACCTCGCTTTGTAATGCGCTCTTCTTTATCGATAGCACAATCGATGAATATGAGCAGCATTAAATATGCTTTAAGACAGTCGTTCGTTCCTAACTGTAATTGTGTTTCGCTATTTAACTGTCCGTCCGATGTGCAATAATGTCGCATCATAACTTTCCGTTCGCCACCTCGATGTTTATTGCAAACTGATTTCCATTTAACGCTTCTTCATCATCTTCTTCTTGTTATTCGCCAATGCAATATTTGCATCAGTTACGTTCGACCAAACACTCAGACAAAAACTAAATTAAATAATTTTTCTTTTTTGTTTCCTTCCCGTTGTTATAACATACTTATACAGGATAACTAATAAATGTATATTATCTTTGATGTTTTCTCTTTTCTTATTTTGAAATATCTTGTCATAGGTGACATCTTAGAGATATCAATTTAATAATTTATGTCCTTTATTAAAGTTTGATGAGTTCTAATGTTAAAATCACAGAAGAAATTTTATGATATTTTTATTTCTTATTCGATGCACTGGTGTCATTAAAAAGAATGAAAGTTATGAAACGTAAAATCCTTTTCAAATTATAATTTCATATTTTTATTCCGACTTAATGAACAAATTAACCCCAATAACCTTACGCCTCAGACTATAAAAATAATTAGAAATATTATTAATCGATTTTATTATCGAATATATTAAACTGTAATGAAAATTTGTTTATACCTATTGATGAGATGTCTTTAATTTATCACAAAATTTCAAGGATAATCGAATTACATCGAATACTTATTTCAAAACAATTAATTTCCATACCTGATTAAAATTGTTTATAGAGAATAGAGCAACGTTGTTTGTAATAAAAGCCCATAGTTGGAAAGTTACTCCAGTTTTAGTTGTTAAAAATCAAATCGATCATGAATCTTCCCCAGAGAAAAAATCAACTTCAATGAATTACAACCGCCAATAATTTATAATTATAATGCTTCGGACATTAATTAGTTAATTGAAGTGCACTTAAGGTATTTACAATTAATAAACATTCGCTGACATGACATGCATCCATGTTACGAGAGGCGAAGAACTCGTGTAAACTCTTTTTAGAATTTAGCATTTAGTATTCGAGCATTCAGGTTGATTTCGATAAAGTCGGCGCGAGTAACTGTAAAAAAGCATCCGCATTTCAGCGCAAATTAGTGCACAGATTTAGATTTCAACGTGATTATCCATACGAGTTGTCCATATAAATATCCATCTATAAATAGCGATACGAATAGTTTGATGTCGACCAAAGCTGGATGATAACTCATTTAATAGTGCGAGCTTCTGTTCGGAAAGTCCAATAAAAGTTAAGAAATATGGTGAATCATGGTTAATAAATTTTATATATTAAATTGCACTTTAATAATAATTTTATATGAAGCACGAAAAAATAAAATAAAAAGAGAAAATTCCGTTAGAAATATATTGAAGAAAAAAACTAATGAAGTTTGTTAATAAAAAATATAGAAAAACGGATTAATGTCAATGATTCATTCAGGATGAAAAAAAGTTTAGAAAAACTAGTGTTAATGTGTTACAATTAAATTAATGATTGGTTGTTAACGGGTTGAGATTTTGTAGCTATACTTTGGTGCTCTTGATTAAACCTATTGCAAACATGAAATGGATTAATTAAAAATAGCAATTTAGAAAAGTTATTGCGTTTTGAACATTTTGTTTATAGTCCTAATTTCAACAACTTCATTGATGAATCAATTGTTATACGTTTGTTTTTAATTTTTTTTTTTTTGTAAACTACAAAATTACTTATTTAATGTGTTACCAAATGTGAGAAGCAATTTATATGATAAATTTCGTATTTTATTAAACCAAAACGAAAACTAAAGATTTAGTTAATTTTTATCTTGTTGTAGCTGGTAGCAAACCATGTGGTTTATAGACTCGTTTAAATTCTATCCACGTTAATCATTCAATCAATCGGATTGAACGCGTCAAAAATTGTGTCAGAAATGTTGCACCTGCCTTTATATTCAACACACAGAAATTTATACGTTTCGTTTTTGATATTTTCCCACAGTTTCTTCACAGCATTTAGTTTGCATCGACAATTTATGTTGCATGGACAAAATTAATCAAAAGATATAAATAATTGATATCATAACATCCGGTTTTCACGTCAAACAAATATAAAATATAAATCCGATTCCGATTGAATTAATGCGCAAAATTTAAAGAATTTGGCATTGAATCATTAGGGATTTTAAATTTTAAAGTTTTTTTTGGTACATGTTGCAACAAATATGTACTGAGAACAAGGTGTGTCATAATTTAATAACTTCATCAGGTGTTTTACGTATTAATATCATTAATTAATCATTTATCTGTAGCATTGAGAAATTCCAATTTGATTTTCTACATGATTGATTTCTTCGTATTGTGTAATGTTCCAAAGAAATTCTATGAAAATTAATCACAAGTGGATATTTAGCCAACTTCCGGATGTCTAAATAAATATATATCAAAATCAAGCAGTAAATTAAATTTCTGGAAAATTATGAATTTCAGTCACAATTAGGACCTGAAATTTTGTCTAACTATTTTGGATGGGGTCATATTTTGAAATATTTGTTCTGAGCATCCTGTATATCAAAATTTAAATGCATCTCTAACGGCGATGAATATTGACAATTGTTTATGATGGCACGCAAAACAGATACAATTATCATACCGTCCTCTTGTTCTGTCATGTCTTGTCGTGTCTAGCACAAAGTTGTCACGAATGCAAATCCGTACAAACGCTACCAACAATTTAATTCTGCGCGATCGGCCGCAAGGTGTTTGCCATTGTCAGTGTTCGCACTCGCAATGGGAAAAATCGGCTGCGAAACGGTGAAGGAAGAAATTCTTTCGATCGGCGGAAAATATCAGTGAAAGATAATAGAAAAGGTGCCGCTGGCTTCCCATCAGTTCCAGCCAGCTTCACATTTCATAAACGCCAGCCGAATGAAAAATCGAACTCTCCTACCTATCCCATATACAGGACGAATCAACATTCGCCCATAAACAAATCCAGAATTGATGATCTATGGATCGCGATTTGATACACCTTGTATCATTGTGGATATGAAGCAGGCGGTCTTCGAGTACTTGAGATGTCCATGCTCCAATTCCCATCCACAATGTGTAACAGATACTCGCGCGCGCGCACACCTTTTGCACCATGAAATACAAGAGCAACGAGACCAAAGACGTTAACAACACCAAAGAGTTGGTTGCACAGGTTGGTCTACCTTCAACTTCCACCTGACACATCCGCAATATGCAATGCGCATTCATTTGCCACCTGGGAGGTTGTCATTTTTTCGCGGAAGGAAGAAATTTGCAATAACAAATTTCCAAGGTTTCTCAAACAAGTATCGCACTACTTATTTGTATAAGATATTATCCTTAGAGCAAATACCTCAGAATGCAGTTTTTGGGACAAATGAAAATGTAGATCAATCTTATGTTATTTGCAAAAAATAATTTGACTTTAAATTTGTTGCATAATTTTATTCTTTAGTTTTAAGGTTAAAAACCTGTTCTACTATTGGACTTGAACAAGTTGAAGAACTCAAGTGGAATTCCCCGTAAAGTCAGTGACAAATTGCAAACTATAAAATTTCGCAACAAAAAAATTCGCGAGTTTAAAAACCGAATGAACTTTAAGTGAACTTTAAACACAGTAACCTGCACATAATGACAATAAAATAACCAAATAAAAACGCTGCAATAATCAACAATCAAGCAGCATGCCGTTGATGGCGGTTTCACTGGAAGAATCTCGTTAATTCTCTTTTTATCTTCCTGCAATTTCGGCGATATTTCTTAACGAGCTTAATTGTATCCCGAGATATTCGAGGACATTTCTGACAACTTTTTAATAAATAATTACGCATCGTGTACAATGTTGCCACGAACGAATTTCACAAAATTTCCCAGAAAAAATACGATACTAGTTATATACAGAATGGACCACAGAGTTTATAGCCAAACAGAAATTAATTTCTTCATTGAACGAGCATAAAATGCCCATCGAATATGTCCATCATCATGTTGATATGCTAAACGAGTCTTCTTTCTAACTCCATATTCTCAGAGAGCCTGTGGATGTTGATTTATGCGAGGAGTATACGCTGACTTGTTGAAAATCAAATTGCCCACCGATATGATATTCAAATTATATCCACGTATAGAGGAGATCTTAAATTCAAATGTGTCTGCTCCCCGGGCGAAATACACACACTGCATACAACATGGACGACGTTCGAGAACGTATGTCTTATCACTTTCATAATAGCGCTAATAACATATACAAGACACAAGACGCGGTTGGGCGATGGATGTGTGCGCAAGAACAAGAAGAACTTTTTGAAATCTACGTGTATAATTTGCATACAGAAGTCATTCGTTCGACGAGTGGATGTGTTTTTTAATGACTCGAATGGTGTCTTTTATCGTACAAGAAAAGTGTTGTACTCTATGTCTCTATGTCCATGGTACAGCCTTATAGAAGACAACTAACTAGTGAGAAAACTAATTTATTACATTTCTAATTTAATCCCTCGAGTATTGGACATATTACACGGAAACTTCATTAATAATTCTGATTAAAATTTGTCTCCTAATTGAATTTGACAATCAATTTTCGTTGTTGTTGTTTGATGAGAAAGAAATATTCAAAAAGAAAATTTTGTACCTATATCTTTGAATTTATATTGATTAAAACTAACTCAGATCCAATTAACCTATAAAATCATCACTAATAGATATTCAAATATAATCCTTTTAAAATTTTTCCAAGTTGAAAAAGTTTTGAATAATTTTGTTTTAATTTTTAAATCCTCTTAAAAATCTTCACTAATTTGACTTAGACGTCTGAATAGATTTATCCAAAATGTAAATGTATCAAGTAGAATCTTAAAACGAAGATGGTACATTAATGTGGGCGAAAGATTTACAGAAGAACTAAAGAATTAAATAACGCAGAGCAAAAAAGTTTCTCGAAAAAATCGTACAAAGTAGATGCTGATGATAGTTGCCAACTTTTTGATTGATTCCGTTATTATTCAAGTATAATCTAGGATAATACTACGAAATTAGTTATATGCATCCTATTAAGGACAAATTCAAGGATAAAATATGAAATCGAAACATACTAACGAACTGATAATGAAAATTTAAATTGCAAAATTTTAAGAACTTGTAGTTTTGAAAAAAAATTGTTTATGATCCTTTTACCTTATACTTTGTAGGATACAGCTGTTGAACGCAGAAAATATATTGAATTTTATCAAACACTAACCTGAAACAAAGAAAAAAAGAATATTAGTAACAAATTCATTTTTCAAAGTTATAGTACAATTATATTAAAATCTCTAAGCATTTTCTTGGATGATTTGTGAATGGCAACTCTCAGTATTTTTCGATTTATGAGTGAAGTAGTACAACAGTGTGATAATTTGTTAATACATTTTTTATTCAAATTACTTAGCAGTGATACCATTCAGTTGCTTGCATATGATAAACCAAAAGATGAACAACAACGTGTAAATAAATTTCATTCAGCCCGCAAGGCATTCTTCCTTAGAGAAGGAAAGAAGCCACGTTAATGGTCGTCTACGATACCTTTTAAATATAATGTGTCAGAAGAATGATTAATGAGGATGGTTTTTTTAAGTGGGCGAATACCGTATTCCAAATATTTTTTTGGTTACAAAAAGTTTTTCTGTCAACGTTCCAAAAACATTTTCAACTCTTACTGGAGAAATTTGCGAATTCCAGGATATTGTTTGACCGATGAAAATTTTCACTTGTAAATCAATTTTCTTCGAGAATAGATCATTCTATAATTCTTCTATTTTCAGAAGCGGAATTCCGTACAATGGGCTGACAACATCAACTCCTCACTGGTGTTCCACAAACGCAAAGTTGTAAGTCTTCTGCCCATACATCTTGTAAATAATAGATCGGTGCGCCATAGAAGAAAACTTCCGAGTTCTTGTTGCCCTTTTAAACCCGCATCAACAACAACAACAACAGCAGCAACAGTAACAAATAGCAAAGGTGCAATAACATCGCGCGCATGATAGATAATAAAATTCGCAAACACAAGAGGAGGAAGACGACGAGGAAGTTCTTCTAGAGTCGCGGAATGGAGCTCATAGGTGACATCGAAGGTGTTTTAAATTTATTACGACCATTTTGGGTGCTTTATCAGCGGCGAAATTTCCCGAATTGTTTTCGCCAGCATCGATGGCGTGTATTAATAATTTATTGTCTTATCCGCGATGGTAAATCTGCAAATGGCGTTTTAAATATGTAAATATGGTCGCGTCCATTTTCAGCCGGCTTTAATGTATCGATGCTTTCACTATCGAGGAATTATTATCATCAATTGTTTTCATATTTGACCTGTTGAAAAGTCAGTTTTAATGGTTTTGGTTCCAAATGGGTTCCAAAATCATTTCATTCAATAGTTTCTAGACATTTAATTTCGCAAAATTGTTGTTTTATGAAATTTGAAAATAAATTTTCTCTGATATAAAAATTGTCATATTTTAATTTATTTTAATGGTATTTTCTGAATTCTGATCGATAAAATCGATTCAACTTCTTCGTCGTTTCGCCGCCATTAAAACGGTTAAATACCTGAGGCACGTGCTCTCATTACATACGCATGTTCTCCATCTTTTTTGCTCTTCATTCTTGAGCTGCTTGATCGCCTGGTAACACTAGATCTTGATGCCGATGTCAACGCCGAAGAATAACGCTGATTGTTTGCTTTGGCATTAAATTAGTGCAGGTATCGTGGTAAATTGAAGATTGCTGTTGTTTTGGCATCCGCGGATTGCATATGGCCGACAGATATATGATGTAATAGTGGTAGATAAAACGGTAATTAAACGTTATGCATAAATAATGGACGGACGTTGATGCGTCTGATGCATTTCCAATGTCTACGCTGATGAAATCCTTCGATCGACGAGATCAAGAACCGATTTTTCGTGTCCATCGGAATTTGTCGCTTATGATACCGCATTAATTACGATCGGCTTCCAGGATTAGTGTACTAATGTCGCCATAATTTCATGCTAATTGTTTTTTACGGTATTAATAGCAAAAAATGAACTTTAAATGATAACCACCACGCGATAATTGAACTTGAACGGAAAAACTCCACGTACGTGATTTATTACAGACAGATTTTATGTAACAACTATTTGTCTTGCTGTATGCATTTAATCGATTTTTAAGTACGGCCTGACAGCAATGGCTTGACTTGAACAGCGTAATTATTGAAAAATGTAATGTCACAAGCGTAAGCACAGCCGGCTTTATAATTTTATAATTTTATGCAAACTGCACGCTGTAGGTAAAGGTGAAGGTAACGATCTCAACCGGCCAACCATATTGGATCGATGGATCGATCGATCCAGCATGTGGTTTTCTGCATACGCTGTTCTGGCCAATACCGAGCCGGTGCAATTTTAACCGGTCATTAATGCAATATTTTATTTTCTCTGCTGCTGTCGAAGCAGTCATTAGTATTAGTTAGTGAGTGACCCTGACCGATTGATTTGCATTAAATCTCAGAAACGAGGAATTAGAACCGCAACAGAGCAAGGCATCCGTCAACGGTGTAACGAATCTCCTGCCTACTCGATCTTGTGGGAGGCAATTGGTGGTTGTCTAATGTATCAGTAAACAAAGCAATTTTGAAATTTAATCGTATTCAATAAATGGGTTTTAGTTTACAGTTTGAAAAATTTTCTTCAAACACAATTTACCATTTTTTTTTTCAATTTATAAAGCGATATCAATCAGAAATTATTACTACTAGGGCACTAGAACTAGTAGTTAAAAGCATTAAAACAAGTTATAATTAAGCGCCATATAATTTTTCCATCCAGTTAATGGAATGCATCATTACATTCAACTTGTATGACGATAAACCTTTAGAATGCAATATACGGAAAGAATTCAATGTTAATTAAAGCGATGAAACGCATAAATTCACACTGACACTAAATGCACCGAACGCAAATTCCCATTGGGAATTTGTCATTTGTCATGCAAAAATTGCACCGCAAACCATGGACTTGTCCACACCCTTCCCACCGGGCTGCATCTAATAACCATCATGGATAACATGGTTTTTAATAATATGCAAAATGCACGTGATATTTATCGGATAACTCGTTTTGCATTCTTTTCAACTCAATCCAGTTATAGTTTTAGCTTCCACTTCATATGATATATTATAAATTACTTCGTTTGAGTTTGCGCATTGAATTAATACTGATAATTAGAAATTATAGACGTATACATTGTCCCAGTACGATGTGAATTTAAACTACTTTTGTATCTAAGGTCGAATCATAATTGAGTTTATGGCATGCAATTCCAAAATTAAATACCATGATTGGAAAGATGATTAATGATGATCCTGAACATTTTTTCCATAGTGGAATGTTTGTTTGTTAATAACGAAACAGAAGCAAATTAATGGAGGCGAAACGAAAAAAGGCAATGAAGAAGAAGAAAGAGTTCAGCTGAATAAGGTCTAAGGACATCATTAAATGTGAACAGTTTTAGTAACACAGTAGCAAAGTGATTTCATCAACATATTCAACATTAATTCATAATTTGAGAGTTAAGTTTTAAATTACGGCCTCGATATTTTAAATTGATTTTCAACTCTCCCAAAGAACTACTAACTAAACAAACAAGTTTTGACTACTTAGTTCACTACGTCAACCGATTAGTTGATGCGCACGTCTTCAAAGTTCCAAATTAGTCTATAATTAATAACAATTTCAATTCCATATAATTATTTCAAAAAT
>JARJDZ010008593.1:0-28137 GCA_030264555.1 Aleochara sp. GC000083 | reverse complement strand
GTATCAAAATAATGTAATTGCTGTTTGCATTCCTCGCATTCCATTCCCCATTGTTCCCTATTGTTCGTCATTGCAACTGTTTACTTGTTGCTGTTACTGTTTACTCGTCTCTATTCTTTAGCTGCATTCCTCGCATTCCGATCCCATTGTTCGTTGTTTACTTTGCAACTCTTTACTTGTTACTGTATCTTTTCCATTCTATTTGAAGTCCAGTGTTATGTTTGCTCTTCCATTGTGTGTTCGTTAGTGGGATCGATCGTCATTACGCAGCACTTTCTTCGATGCATGCACTCCGTGAGTGCACCTGCAGCTGTGAATCATAGATCATTCGAAACGAACCAGTTCTCTTTTCACATTTTCATCAATATCTCCGAAACTAATGATCCGATTGCTTTCAAATTTTCAGAGATTTTTTATTATATATTCACGGACATATTTAGCGACTATACAATATCGGGAAACTATTTATTCATAAATTATTAATGTTTATTAATAATAATAATTGATTTTTCTTAGTTCCATGCGATTTTCTCGCAAACGGCTCGGCCGATTTTCACCAAATTTGGAATATAAACTAACAACATTAAGATGTTTAACATTTTGTGAGTGGAGGAGTTGTGAAATGACCGGGGGTGGCACTTTACACCGAAAAATGAAACAATCAGTTTGTGGTAATTAAAATATGAAATTGTTAACTATATTTGCATATAGATAGCTAAAAGCCACTCTATCAATTGTCCTATACGTTTATTTTGTTGTAAAAATATGTGAGGTACCAAAACTTTCCAGAAATGTTTGAAACACTGAAATATTTTCGAATGCATGATTGTTAAATATTTCTAGGAGTAGAACTATTTAAGGCTATGATCCTGCAAGTAACTTAACATTTTCTAAAACCTTGAATTTATCCAAACACCAAACTATGGAAGAAAATTCAAAAATTGTTTAAAAAAAACTTCACATATAACATACATCTTCAGAAACTTGTTAGAAACAATTTACTTTCATCTCTTTGTACTTTCAAACAAGCTCCCATTAAGCGGCATGTAACTGCAACTGTGAACGAATGCGAATTACGATTGCAATTGCAGGCTTTATCAACCGCCCCCGCAAACCGTTCGGTCGCATTGCCGCTCCCGTTTCGCGCTCGCATTAAACGATCGAGACCATTCGCTGGATTACTTGGCAAGCGTCGTGTACGAACGAGAGTGTTTGCCGAGCACCGGGGCCTGAGGCCGGCGGGGGCGGCAATAACCGTTTGGTTTGTTGGCCTAGAGGGGAACCTCCAATTAGTGGTATTAATTAGCAGACACTTGAAATGCTCGACTGCCAGGAATGGAGCGCATTGCTTTGCTTTATGCACACTCACAAACCCACACACCGAACCAGAGGTCGCTACAGAAGAGTAGTGCACGGCAGCCGCCCCTTTTGCCCCCCCTCATACACTTCTGGAACCTTCAAAAAATTTAAACTTTTTTATTTTACTAAAAAATTAAATGATATCATCTTGAAGCATTCCTTGTACCAACAAAAAGAAAACTTTCGAGTTCAGAAATTTAAGAATTAGTTTGTGGATTTCAGAATGATTTTCCGTTATTTTTATTTTGAGAAAATTTAAAAATGATGATGGTTTTAACACCTTGTATGTTGATTAGGGGGTAATAAGCAAGCGTAATAAATGTCCTCGCGAACAAATAACCGTCGTTCGTTGGAGGTTGTTCGAATGGATCTTAAGCCGCCCCCGAAACGGCGGTGATGAACGTTAAAGGGCGTACCATAAAAGCATTGACATCCATTCGCGTTTTAATAAGCCTAATTTGACCGGGGGTGGCGTACAATAATTGTAAAGCAATTTATTTTATGAAAATCTCTTTCATTCCCCATATTTTTTTTTTCATTTTTCCTTCTTCCACATTTTCCCCGTTTCGAGCTGTCAGTGCCGGTTGTCCTGCGTTATCCTGCGGCTGATGTTATAAAGTGTTGTGCCTGTCACAATGATTGCAGGCCTTCCAGGGCGACAACTGCATATTTATATTAATAAAATACGCACGGATTAGCAAAATAATTAAAAGCTGGAACCGGACGCGTTTCTCAAGTTGCCGCCCTCGACATGTTCCTGTTGCTGCGACGGGAAGAGATGTGCAAAAAGGGGGCCGACCACTTGTACGTTTCGCCATGCGAAGCATCCATCCATGTTGAACCATGTTGGTTGCGGACGACAGATAGATGTCATGTAAATACTCTCCTCTAACTTGATTTAATTAACGTCCCACCCCCAAAGCATCCCACACATGCACCCTGTACTCATCCCTAACCTAATTTTTCATCCGGATTTTTCAGACTGTGTTTTGGACATTTGATGCTCAAATTTGTGCCAAATTAATGATCCCATCAACAATGCCATACAGGAATATCGCATTACCTTTGATTTCAACAACATGTATGTGACGCAATCAACAATTAGTGTTGTTGTAATTGGTAACACAATTCGATGATAATTATGCGTGGACACATGATGACAACATCTCGATTTGGGACGGTTTCGTGGGAGGATGAGGCGCTTTCTTTAATTAGCAATTAAAAATGGGATTAGGTTTAATCCGATGGATTTCAGCGCGACGACGGGGAAAATAACAAACAAATGAAAAAAAGGACGCGGGATGCGTTGACTTAATCACCGTGGCCCATAAATTAAACGAAAATGTGGGACTTTTTTTGTTAATCCTCAGGACCAACCAACGACCGGTATTTTCGATGCACGATGCGTAACTCAAACAAACCCCATGCGGAAATGTTGCATGGCATTTTATATTAGAGTTTCATGCTGGATGAAATTGGGAGAAATATAAGGAAAAAGTGGAAGTTAAATAAAAGCGCGTTGTGTATAATTCTTTCAGTAAACAACATACTCAAGTAAAATATGTTGGAATTGATCCATATCCTTATACAAGGTGTTTGAAAATGCTCATATTTCCAAGATCCAAGAAACTAACATAAATTTGATTTTATGCGAATAACTTAATTTGAAATTTTTGAATAACAAAATATTTTCAGTGCACTGTATTTTTGACAATCTATAGTCTATAGACACATCAACAATATCCATGCATCGATGGCTCATGGGTCTCATATGGGGCCATATGAGGGACGTGGAAGAGGTGCACCCATCCAGCATTATAAACGACAACGACATCCAGGTATATAACAATCCCACAATTGATAGTCGCGACGGATTAACGCGAGTCGACGCCGCTCCCGGTTCTCTACCGTCGCTCCAACGACTGATCCCGACCATAAATAACAGGATACTGAACTAATCTCATTAAACGTATATACGAACGTCGCCGACACAAGCGCACACATTATAACAAACAACAACAACAACAACAACGACCCCGTATCAGTGGATGCAATGGAGCGAATATGCAAATGCGCACCAATAAAATCAATAAAAGCGATCAATTATCAAAACCATTAGACAAAAAACGCAAAAACCATGCATCTGGATGAAACGAGCGGCGATCGGGAATTCAGAATCCAGAATTCAGAATTGAATTGTTAATAAATCGGCGAACAATGTGCATCGGCATCGACGGATGGGTTGCCTGATTGCGGATCGATTGTCACGCCATCTGTCGCCGCGGACGGCGGAAGGGGCGGCATTTGGCGAGTGCACAAAGTTTGGACAGTCCGGCACAACCGATTATTAATTACACGCAATCTGATGCAAACTCATACCCTCAATTTTCAATAACAACTTGCTGGCCTGCTCCATTTCGCCGCCCCCGCCGCTGCAACCCTATCAGCACACGCTGGCCAGCACGCATCCGATTATTACAAATATTAAACTTTCTATAACTCATTTTCGGTGGCTGTTTGTGTTATCTATCAAGGAACCCAGAATAATTTTCTGAAATGATTAATAACATCTACATGCTGTATTAATACACATCCCCCATTTTCTGCCTCCCACTAAATCCCAAGGGTTGGAATCAACAATGAAATAATACATTCGTCTTTAAGGATGTTTGAAAACTGAATTTGCATGAGAATTCCTTGGTGTTAGAAGCGTTCATTTACCACCTTGATTTTCATTGTTTCATTGTCTGAGATGTCATTTAAGAGATGACAGTCCCATAGTTGATGATAGTTGAAGATCACTTAAGTGTTTCTGAATTATTTCACTGAGTGTTCAGAAATAATCCTCCAAAAATTCGTTATCCAATTTTTGCTAAATTGAAGAAAATGTAAAAATGTTTGTAATCTGCAAATCGTTAAAATAACACGAAAATTCATGGAAATTAATTAGGCTGTTGATTTTCTTGAGTTCTTGAGTGTCCTTGCACTTCACTTCTTCACTCGTTGCGACGCACAAAGAGAGTGCTTGTTAAGAATGCGCGTCACTGTTGTGTTAATTAAGCGAACGACTTAATTATGCCTAACAAGTTATTCGGCGCGTTCACCCCTCACTCGTATTTTCTTGCCACTGTTTTCCATTTCGAGGCGTTTGACTGACTGACACAACAGCCACCAGAGTGAAAGAAGGAAATTTCATTACATTTTATTCAATTAATTAATGCCTAATTAGAAAATTACACAATTCTATTGGAATATCCAATGCTTCCAGTAGGAGGTTTCTTAATGTTCTTCTGTTTATGAATTAAGACATTTATATGGTAATATTATTGTATTTGTATACGTCACCTCAATACTTTGGTGTTGAATGCTGAATTGCGTGCTGTCTAATGGTCGAATTTCCTCCAGTTTTTCCGGATTCCTTCATTGATTACGCCCAGAAACGCGACTGTTTCAATTATTTACATAGAAATTCTAAGATGGTGAATGGAAATTCAAGAAATATTTATAATTTTTACCATGAATTAAATTTATTTACTTTTGAATTTAAAAAATTAAATTTGTAGTTTTGAAATTATAGATTTTAATTAGCAATTGTGACTTTAGAATTTAACAAATTTTAAAATTAATTTTTTATTCAAATATTTTTGAAAAAATGATGGAAGTTTTTTTAAGTACTTAAAATTTATTTATCAAAGATGTTCATTAAACATTTTATATATTTCACTCTAAAATATCAATTTTTAACACTAAGGCTCTTCAGTAACAACAAAAAAAAGATGGCAGCACTTGATGCTGTTTTCCCCTAGAAGAATAATTGCATGCAAATCGTTCTCATTAAATTTTCCCCTAGAGCTCTATTTTATCGACACAATACAATCTAATAACTAATCTGGTACATGTACACATGCAAGCAAACCGCCCCTCACATCAATCCCTTATAAAATCAAAAATATTTTGTAGTTGAATCAAAATTATTTGGTTGTACAGTTGAAAATTGTACCAAAATTAAGCCCATTGTTTTAAATGGAATTTTTCAAAATTGCAGAAACACTGAAAAAATAGTGGAAACAAAGCAAACGTCACAATGATGAATTGGAAATATCCCCAACTTTATTTTGCACATTCGAATCGATGGATGTCCTCGTCACTGTCCTCCCTCGTTGGGGGTAAACTAAATTGACAAAACAGTATTGATAGAGTCGGCCAATTAAATCGACTTAATCGAGTGATTGATAACCAGTGATTTAATTTATTTTCCTCCCGAGGAGCCATCAGTGCAAATAACCGCCCGTATACAGGGTGACACCTTCGAGGAGTAATTTCGCAACTCTTAGACGAGTGGCATCTATCCGGAAGTTTTGAAACGTATTAATTGGACGATTGATATGTCGCAAAATGCTTGAGGGTGGCGGATAAATCAAGTTTAGAGGCTAATTCGGTATTCAATTTTAATTAATTTTAAACAAGGACTAGGGAGCGAAACACATGAGGCTTTTGTCGAGTTCGGCTAATTCCAAATCTCTCGTTCGTCTCTGGGCTTGCTTGTATCTGCTGTTGCTGGCACTCGTTGCTCGATGGTAGCGCATTGTGGCGCAAACAGAGCCAGCAGAAGCGTATTTAGAAACAATGTAGCAATAAGCATCAATTAGTACGCGGCACTGAGTTTGTTTAGTCTCAATTACACGCAACAGACGCGTGGGTCCCGGGATCCAGGACCCATCTGTCTATCGTCTCCTGGCCGTATCCTGCCATCCCAGCCTGGAGCAGCCAGCCCATGCTAATTCGATGTCAGTGCTCACTTGCTGATAGTATTAATGTCTAGTCGCATTGTGTTATTTGCCTTGGTTCCATGATAAATTGACAATTCTAAAATTTATTTCATGCTTTCAAAATTTCTTCATATCTAAAATCAAAAATTTCAAGCAAAATCTTTCTCAGTTACTTCCACAAGGTCTCAAATTGAAGAAACATTACTTACGATGCTATAACTTCCTAAAATCTGTCGCCTTGTACGATATTTTCCTTTCCAAAAAATTCCAGCTTAATAGTGAACTAATGTCTTAAAATATCAACGGATCTCTGCACTCAGACAAAAAGCTCACTCACCACTGAAGAATAGGGTGGAAGAATTAAAATGGAGGTGACTACTAGGTAGATAAGTGCCCATAAAGCCAACCAAATGGGGATCTCAGCAAAGTCTTAAGCAACCTGAAGAAAAAAAACTGAAATCTCAGTGTGCACGTATTTTCAACTCAATTTGCCTGCGGCTCATCGTCTAACGACCGCCTCCAAGGTGCTCCTTAAATTTATCATTATCACATTAAATGCATTTCACGCTCCTGCCATAAGAAACACCGATTGGAAACGCTGGAGAGTTGGAGACAATGGAATGGAAGACATTAGCCCATAACGTGGGCGTTAAGCAGGATGCAGGATCCTCGAGGTGACATTCAAGGGTGGATAATATCACTCCGCGGGGGGATATCAATCACTGATCCCACAAGGATAATCAGTGCTGATTTATGTGACTCCAACGAACTCGCAAAATTTCTGAAAGTAAATATTTGTTTCTAATCAAATTACCTTCGTCTTTTTCTGAAGATGATTTCAAAACGCCAATTTCATAATTTGTTATCATTATTTGAAAATTTTTTAGTGATTGTATAATTAGTATTTATTGTTGATTAATAATTAGCATCGTGCCTGCATAATTACTAATATCTCATTGTACAGTGTGGGGGAGCAGAAATGGGGGCAGAGTATTAATGTCGATTTAATGAATGAGCGAACAGTGATAATTTATCAGCGCCAGACAGATGCATGATGATGCACACGTTGCACAATTCTGCAATGATTTCTGCATTGGAATGGGATGCTATTTGCTGTGCAACTGCTGTTGTCGATTTGCCATTTGGCATTCGCCATCGCTGTCGGCTGATTTCAGCGTTTGGCCGAATGGCCCAAATGGCCCAAATGCGGCGAATTCGGGCTCACTTGCTCCGAGCATTATTTGTGTGCCCGGATAAATAGATTTCACGTGATAATTCGTGTTTGGCCATCGCCATTATGCACTAATTCTGGAAATTTCCACAATTCCGAATCATTAACAATACTCAGCTAGACCCAGCAATAAAGGAATCCAAAAAGTGCTAAATATTCCTTCTTTGGATTTATTCATAATAAAATATCTACATTGAAAATTTATTTTTAGCACTATAAATAATATAAAATAAAATTACATTTGCAAGTTGAAAATCATAACTTTCCCAGATTTTGAACTTATTTACCTTGTAATAACAAAATTGTATTTTTAACCAATGAAATTTCATTTTCTTGTTCATGCACCTGTTGCTGTTTTGTATCCATTTCAATTCTCAGACCTTCAAGAATTTCTTGAGCAGTCTCCAGTTTATGTTGCAACATTTCAGCTGGAGTATTATCACCAGCATTATCTATAAACATTTGGGAATATCGAAACAAACTATCCTGTAACTTTTCGCCTTGGGATTCTTCACAATCTAAATCTTCATTTTCCATCTTCAAGAGTTCCTCCAACTCTTTTACCTGCCTTTCAACATTTTCAACATCTCCGATCAAATATTCAGTTTTCTCATCAAATGTATGACGTATCTTATCAAAAATCATCAGAGATTCACTAAAAGTATCTTTTACATGTTGATATTTCCCTTCTTCTTCAAAACAATGCCTTAATACAATTTCATATTCACGATATAGACTTAGAATTTTGTTCTTCAATTCCATCTGCGACAAATTTAGAATTTCTTCAGGCATTTTAACAGTTCGATCAGTCAATTTGTCCTTGAGTTCCGGTTCGAGGTCATACAATTTCTCCTTAGTTCTTTGCAGCAATTCCAGTTCAGTTTCCAAAGCTTTAAGAAACTGTTTATTTTTCTTGTAGACATTACTCATTGCCCTGAGATCATGTACATAGCTCTTAAGTTTCTTTCCATGAAGAATATCCCCTCCAAGAATTTGACATACTTCTTCAATTTTAGCAATCATTTGTTCATTATGTAAACGCATACGGACGATTTGCTTCGACAATTGCAATTTCTTTTTGGCCATGACTCTTTGTTGATTTTCAAATGCTTCAATTGAAGGATCGTTTTGCTTGGAGCGTTGCAACATTCTGATGGCTGATTGCAACCGGAATTGTTCTTGTTCAATACCATCCAGTTCATCTTGGAATGGTTCATTTGCCTTGACAACTCTTTCTATAATAGCCAATTCCTTGCTGATATCTTGTAAAGTATTTGAGTAAATTTGCAAGGAATTCTTATTGAAATCCGATTTTTCCAAAAGGTCATCCAAGCTGGAAATTTTATCACGTTGTTGATGACAACGTATAACATTAATTTGATCATTTAAGAATTTCTTATCATTGATCAATTGCTCGGTTAGCTTCGAATTTTTGCGACGTTCGGTTGTAAGTTCCCGAACAACTTTCAGAAAATCTTTGGACATTTCAGCTTTCCCTGATTGAACGTTAATGCGATTTTCCAAATTTCCCAAATCATTTTTCATTTGGCAAATATCATTCTCCAATTCATTTGCTTCCACTGCATACTTTTTTTCGATACAATTTTCTGAATATACTGCCCAAAATTGATCAATTGCTTGAAGATAATTGTGATGCAAATTATTGATTTTTTCTTCTCGCAGAAATTCTGGAGGTACCTCAATTTTGCTCACATATTTTGATAGATAATAACGTTTCTTGATATTTTCTTTATTGCTCAAAAGGAAATCCAAGATTGGATAAAAAATTGCCTTGGAACCAGAAGCCAGACCATTTCGAAATTCTTCAGGAGTTGTATTCTTTTCAGGAATGTATTTGATTGCTTCCAAAATGTTCAAAATTTGTATACATGGTTCTTCATTATTTTGAGGGATTGTTTCCAAATCTAGAAGATTGATCACATTGATTGTTGTTTTGATTAGCTTATCATTTGTTATCGAATCAAATGAAGAGATATTGTAATCAGTTTTCAAGAGTTGATTAATATTTTCAACGATTCTCTTCAGTTGCTCCATACTTTCAGTTTTTGACATTAGAATATTTTTGGCAGTGTCAAAATCCTAGTTCATTTGTTTTGACAAAATAGCACTGATTCAAAAAACCGGAAATTACAATGTAATTAGTTAATCAAACATTTTAACTAACATAGAAGTTTCTTAGAGATTTGCAACAAATTTGCATCAAAACATTTTGGAAAGTTAAGGAGACTAATTCGTATAAGCTTCCATTGTTTCATAATGACCAAATAGTTAGCAAAGTGTTAATTGCAAGCTTATAAGGATGAACGAACTGATTGGGTATTCAAGAAACGAACGGCCTTAACGGATCGATTCAAAGGACTTATACCACTTGCGAATGTCTTAACGTGACTGAAACTTTCGGAAACAGGCTTCACCTGAATTAAACCATTGCACGTTCAACTAATTGCACCTGAAGTGGAAAACAAAAGAAATCACTTTTGAAGCAGCAATAAAAGTCGTTAAATTAAATTGATGAAAAGTTGCAAACACAAATCGAGCAAAACAGCAACAGAAGCGTGAACGTCTGAAAAATCGATTCAATTCCTTGCGTCATTGTATTCCTTTTCTTCGCCTGCTGCAGTGCTAATTCAGGGCGCTAATTGCGCACATTGGCGTAAACAATAGTGAATTAATTAACTCGACTCGCTTGAGTGAAGAAGTCTGCAAAAAAGTCCATGCTGGGGCTACGTTTTCGCATTTTGCATGCTTCCACGTCGGTCGTTGGGGGCGGCAGTGGCGAGAGTCTCGAGTAGTCTGCATGGTTGGATCGAAAGGGGGGAAAGAAAGTAACTAAGTGTTGGTTTTACTCGACTTTGTTGTTCGTATGCGTTCCTCGTCGGCGTCTGCCTGTTTGCACATTTAAATCCGAATTGAATTAATTCACAATCAACGCAAAACAAAGTTACGCTTGCCGCCCCCGCTGCCCCTCATTGCCAGCCGTTGGATGGTATGCTAAATAAGACAATAATTAACACAAACGCGACGATGCCTCGCTTATTCCAACTCGGAGGAATTCTTCGGGATGTGTTGCTCCAGGTTGCAGATGAGATTTTCGTTAAATATTCAGTAGTTTCATGGAGGAATAAAGAAAAGTGGAATATGAAAGTACTTTTTAAAGTTATTTAAAGTACTTAATTTTTTTATTCCTGGAAAGGTAATTTATTTGTAGTAATTGTTCTTTGAAACAAATACATTTTTTCAATCCTTAGTCTTCATTTTTTAAATTTTGTAAGTATTAAACAAATCTTGTTCTATCAAGTTTAATTACAAACTTTATGAGAAGTTTATCCTTATAGGATAATGCATAATTCCTTTGAAAGCCTCATCAAGCATTTTCCAGAGATTTCCTCACAAGGAATTTCCTTTGTAAATAGTAAAAGTACTTAACTGAAAATGAAATTACAAAAAAAAAGGTATAAGATAACAAAGGATCATCAAGAAGATAATATTTGATCATAATTATAAAATTTATTTAGTCTTTTGTGAGGATTAACTTCAAAGAAACTTGCAAATAAATATGATGGAAATTAAGTCTGAAATATTACAAGTTCTGAAGAAACTTGACGCATGAAAATGAGGAAAAGTATCAGTGCAACTTATGCGCATCCTGCCCAGACGTCAGGATATACGAAAGTTTCCCGGATGTTTCCAACATTCATACCGCCGCCTCCGCTTCCGGTCTTTTTACCGTTCGCTGTTCATTGTTCAAAAAGTGGCAACAACTTGCAGAACAATAACGCATCAAGTATGCAGCTAATAAACTAATTAGCGAATAACTAAAATAATTCGCGAAATGGCGCAAAATGCGCAGCACAAAATGCTGCCGCTCGACGAAGGGGAGCGAAGGGCGGCAAATACCCGGCTGCATTCATCCAACGAAAAGCTAATAATAGCAATTATTGTCCTAGATGTATAATTTGTGGCATCTGATCCAGGAATGTAATTAGTTGATTCATCAGTGGAACAACGAGGGTTTCATCCGTTCGCATTCGCCTTGCGTTCGTTGCAGCCGCCTCCGGTTTCCGCTCTCCATGCGGACGCATTCGTGTGAGGGGGCGGCAAGTGCCATCGTTGTTGTTGTTGCTGTTGCTGTTGCTTCTTGTAAATGCCGTTGTCATTGCCATTACGGTCGCGTTCGGATGGTCGTTGCACGTCCTCGTTGGATACCTACGAGTGTATCGTTTACACTTTCGACTGCCGCCCCCGGATGAGATCCTGGTTAAGCAGCCAGATTAAATGTCTGACAATACTGGGATGCATTGTATGTGGGGATGGACAAACGAGGGGGTTGTAATTATAAGCGGTGGCGAAATATTACGTGTTCAAAGCGCCCTGAAGGGTGAAGTCCTCGTCCTTGATCGCTTCTTGGATGGTTGGTCCTAGTGTTACTAGTTACTATCAATGAGATATAAGGCATTTTCGTTATTGCAAATTGAGGGTTTCAAAACTTCATTATTTATTTCAGATTTAGGATCATATTACCATAGAAAAAGAATTAGTCCAATCGTCGTTTTCGCTCATTTAATTGCTTATTACTTTTAAACGGTTACAGCAATTGTAATGAATGTTTATATTAAATTGTAGGTTTTGACGAGTACTTTCCAAAAATCTATGGGTTTATGCCCTTTTGGCTTCAGGGAGACCAGAAATCGCGTTCGAAGAAAAAATTTGAAAAAAAAGTTTGTAGCGTAAAAAGTGATATGAAATTCTTAAAATCACTCGAGTTTTCAAAATTTTTCATATCTCCGAAACTAATGGACCGATTTTGATGATTCAAAGGGCATTTATCATATTTTGACGAAAAAATAACATTGGTCATGGTCTCCAATTCGTGCGGAAATCGGAAATACCAAAACTTAAAAAATGGGGTCCGAAAATTGCAAAATTTTCGCTTTTTTTCGCGTCTTTAACTGCGTATAACTTTTAAACGGTTGGAGCAATTGTAATGAATGTTTATATCAGATTGTAGGTTTTGACGAGTACTTTCCAAANGACCGATTTGGATGATTCAAAGGGCATTTACCATATTTTGACGAAAAAATAACATTGGTCGTGGTGCCGAATCTCTACGGTATTCAGAAGTACACGAACTTGAAAAATGGGGTCTTAAAAATGCAAAATGTTCGCTGCGTACAGCTATTAAACGATTAAACCAATTAAACTAAAGTTAGAACCAGTATGTTAATCTGTGTATTTAAATCTGGTAGTAGACGCTTCTTTAGGCAACACAAAGCACCTCAAAATGGGTTGCCTATGTTAAGTTCAAAACTTTGAAGAAATTTATTTATGAGCTATTTCATTCACTAAATCTTCCTAGGCCATAAAAATTTACAAAATGAAGGACGTCTGGTCAAAGCTAACAACGGAATAGAATTTCCTCAAGAAATCAATGCCAGATAAAAATAAAATACCAAAATGTAACTTCAAGGGTCACCAAGGGCCTTTGACCTCATTATACAAACGTACAAACAAGCGCACAAAGTGTTCGGATATTTGCCTTAGAATATATCTTGCTACGGCTTCATTTAATGTTTAGAATACGGAATCAAATGTGTCATCAAATCGCATTTGTCTAATTGACTATTGAGCATATAGTAGCGAAGAATTCGCGCTTATCTAATAATGTTTGCGTTTCAAATTTTCACTCGTAAGAATAAGTACAAATGCATCAAAAATCAACATGGAACCTTTATAAGCGTGTTCAGCAAGCAAGTCTAAAAATACGGATTGACCAAACAGAGAAGCAGTGTTAGAATTTCGGCGTAGCTTCATTATAGTTTTAGTGCATTACAAGTGCTTCCAGGGTGTAATTAACTTACTAAAACAATGTGAAAAAACTCGTGTCAAAGTTGCGGAGAGGGGAATATTTCTACATGAATAATACATGCAGCTAGACAATGTGCTGGAAACAATTTCAGTCGACTGCTACAGCAATAGCAATAGTCTGGCAGGGCTTCTCTCACATTTTATAAGCGACAGCGAGTTGCGTTTGGCTCGCGGTCGCGGTTAGTTTGGTGCGTCCGAAACTCGCGGTCGGCTTTGCGCGGAAACGAATTCGATTTGACCCATTAGCCGGGAGTTATCTGCATCAATTCGAGCGCGAATGCCGATCAGAAAGCAGCGTGCGTGCATTTAGCGACACTTTTCTTTCATGTTTTCGCGATTTCGGCGCGCTCTCACTCACCAGAATGGATGAAGAAGTTAAGTGCTGCCTGAAAGACGATCTCGAAATGCAGATTGATAACGAGTGCCTTGCGAATTCCGTGCCAAACGGCGGCGATAAGATGAAGATTTCGTATTTGGCGCAATGCGCGCCCGTTGACATCGAGTTCCATGATTTATGCTATAACGTGCCGATGGGCAAGAAAGGTCAGTTGATTGTTCGCACCAATTGTATGATAATTGCCATCGATTGCGGACGGCTCCACTCGGGAATTTTATTGAATTTCATTTGGAAATCATTCGCGGTGTCAATTTCATGCAATCATCTATTTACATATTTTTTTCTTTCAAACAAGTTGAAGCAATGCCATCCAACTCATTGTCACTGTACAGCATGCTACTAGTGATAACAAATACAGCGTTGTTTAATAAGTTTTGCGTCATGTGTGCCAATTAATGACTCATTTTAGCCTACAATGAACAACGAACATTGTTTTGCTTGGTGCGCGTCAAATACAATTAGATTCATGGGTGCAAATTAAGCCAACTAATGGTCATCTTCTTTCGCGAGGTCAATTAAGTGCTTGCAACAATTAACGCCTGTCACTGATATGCCACTCATTAACTTCAAGGAAATTAAGTTGCTTCAAGATTAGCACTGATTAGACTAGAATTTTATGGCCATCGTTTTGCAATTGTTAATAACCGCTCGTTCAGTTAAGAAATTTTTATTTGTGTCTATTATTCAATCAAAATTTGTACCACAAAATAAATAGAAATATTTCATATTTTAGTTAATTTCTAATTGATGTAAGTTTATTCATAAATGTATGAATGTAGTTCCTAAACTTGAAATATGCAAATTTACATTGAACTCATACAAATATTTTTCTCGCAAATTACTACGTTAAATATTTTTAACGTCTACTCGTTTAAATGAAATGAAGTTCATGTTCATATAATTCAGGAAATATATTTTGTTATTTAAAGTGGTATTTATAAACCAAAATTACAGTAGTTATTAAATTCATTAGAATTTTGTTAATTATATATGCAGATTTTAATGTTGATATGATATTTTGTATTACTGAAGGAATTAAAAATATTTATATATAACCCATTGCTAAAACATTTAAATTTCTCAATTTTCCTTTAAGGAAAGTTGTATTACGTCCATATTTTTTATAATATTCGCCAGAGATAAATATAATGCAACATGTTTACAATTAAAACCAATATGACTTAATTAATACAATCATATCTACGTTGGATTAACGTCAAATCGTATTTCTAACAAGAAAATGCTTTATCATATTGCATAATTGCGGCAAAAACAAATATTGCATGAATTTTCCATAAAATTTATTACGCTTTAATTAATGCAATCAACTATTTAATTGAGGATAATTGAATATATCATCCAAATGATCCCGGAGATGACTGTTGCCAAACAGAAAAACAAACGCTGTTAGTCGCATCAACTTTCTTCGGCATTTTTTTGGCAAAAGTTCATATGCAAAAACACGCGAATTAGCAAAACACTTTCGATTTCGTCTCCACATGGATGTTTCAACATATACAAGAATATATATTGATTCGATTGGCTAGTCATCAACCAGTTTATTGCCTAAAAACCTGCCGCAAAGTTATTTGACTTGGATCGAGCAATCACAACGCAGGACGGATCTTTTTTCTTTTGATTTAGCACTTTTTAGCATCATAATTAAGTACGTCTAATATTGCATAGTATCGACGACGAGTCGTAAATACATAACGAAAGAATCGTCGGCCTTCAACATGACAATGGCATCAAGCGTTTATGGAAAACAATGTTTCAGGCTTCAATAATTTCGCAAACCAAATGAGTAAATAATATTTACGATTGACGAAAATTGCTGCGCCCAATGCGAACGCAAATACTTTATCAACGAAATAATGTGCAATAATTTGTTTTTATAATGCCCGAAAAGTATCCTTGACAAAAGTCTAATGTGTTTTTCAGCCGATAACTTGCTGATTTATTTACTAACATTCTTGCTACTTTTTATTTAGATCATAAAATAATTCGACTCAAAAAATCCTTTCAAAATTTAATTCGACACGACAAGCCCAAATTCTCATCAAGAAATGTGTAAAAATAGAAACAACTTTAATTTTAAACCATTATTCATGTCATGATGGAAAATATTATTAATTAATTCAATTCAAATTTTCCTATCCATCTTTGTAACCAAGCATTTCATAACAAACAAAGCAATAATTATTAATGACGACGCATTTCAATTTTGAGAGATTGATGTTATTTTAGAAATTCTTTGATGCCTTGTCCAGGTTGTTTCTTGTAAACTTGCAGGTGAAGTTTCAACGAGTACGCACCAATAACAACCTTCGGATTTCATTCAAAAAGAGCACGTTTCATGTTTCAAGCAAGAATTTTAATCAGTTGCTACTTATATTTCCATTTAAATACATCGAATCGGGCCCATATTAACCTACAAATCAAAGTATTAATTAAGCAATTATTCGTCGAATCACTGAATCAGGGTCTTCGGTTTATAAATTGAGCTGGTACCTTGTACTTCACCTCCATGCCAAATATGTTAATTTGCCCACGGCGAAATAAATAAAGTATCGATTAAGCGAAGAATTAGGTCTATAGTTACAATAAATCAAAAATCAATCATAAGAAACAAGACAAAAAAAAAACAAATAAAAATGCAACTGGAAAGGAAAATAAATGAAAATTAAAATTGAATTTATATTTAATTAAGTGCACACAAAAACTCTTTTGGGGATAATAATATCTATGTAATTGAAAAAATTCTTGCGCATGTCGTAATTGCAATGTAATTTTCTGCCAGGCTAATCTATGTCGTATTTCCTGCCCATTTCTAATGTTGCATTATCTACCCACATCTGTATATTCCAGTCTATTATTATTATATACTAATCAGGTCCGGACATTATTACATGCACGACTTTTCTGTACAAGAGAAAAACAATTCAAAACTCAACTTTTTCCATGCGCGCAAATTTTCTAAACAATTACCTCCAACGTGTTTTGATGTCTTGCACCATTAACTTCAAATTTCTTAAGTTTCCATGATATCAAACCAAGTGTTCTTTTAAATTGTGAGTTTTTTAGTTCTTTGTGTTAACAAGCCGTCCCTGTGAAACTCTTTACTGAGAGTATAACGTTTACAATGGATCAATTATGATCAAAGTCAAATGAATTAGTGATGAGTTTAGTTCATTACTAATTCATCCTGAAACCAAACATTTGCATTCAATAACACAGCGCAACAAACGGGAAAAAACGTTGAAAGTAAGAAGAATAAGCCGCAAATAGCGCAATGACCACAATGTAATGATTCATTTAAAATCAATCAAGCTTAGCGTACAAATAAGTTCGCAAAGTGCGCGCACTTTTGGTGCAATATCATGCTCAAAACTTTTATGCGAAATGTCGTTTGCGTCAAGGATTCCCCATCGTCGATTATGAGATCTAATTACCCGCAGTCAATTGCAATAAGGCAGTCAATCTGGGTCAATGGGAAGATAGAAAAAGTCATGCAATGCTCGCCACAAATTAAGACAAGATAATAAATGAACCATTATTAATTAAGCAAATTATTATTGAAGTCTCGTTGCATCGAGCACGATCAATGGCAATGCTATTCCAGACGTTCGATTAGTTGAGCAATCCAGAAAGCCAACAATAAAAACGCGCATGGCGAAACAATCAGAAGCATGTAATTGATTTTTACACTTTTTGGGCCAAAATTATCCGCCCGCGAAGTTGTAAACAGGTGAAAAACAATCGTTCCACACGGCGAATTAGATGCTTTTTTTCTGTCTGTTAAAAGTTATTTTCGGTTCGCGCACTTTAATAATGATGCGTTTGCGGCAAAGTCAAGAGAAAACAAAAACTGTAACTGCGAGAAGGTCGCTATCACCTTGATATTGAACGTCAGTTCAGTGCTTAGTTTAGCATCAATCACGAAGTTGAACAAATAATAATGCATTATTGTCCGCATGTTGTAAGCACACCTCGTAATTAACGCAACGCACATTTGCGATCTTCTCCGAGAGAAAAACGCAAATTGTTGCTCGCCAATCTCGCCACGCGCTAATTTGCCAAATGCGTCCTGTTAGTCCTCATTTGCAATTAGTCTAACACGCGATTGTCACAATGTCTCATGTGCTACGCAATTAACTAATTTTTTAATGGGAGGAAATTTTAATTATCGCCAGAATTGTGCTCATTTATCATGTGAACGAGTCGTAAAACAGATTGTAATGTTAGTTAATTAAGTTACTTTGGCCATTTCGGTGCATCCCTTTCAGTTCTGACAGCTCTCATGAATTTATTATCGATTTGCACAAATAAATAAATTACTTTTCCGAGCAAGCAGAACGCATTTGAATTTTTAATGCATTAAATTAAATCGTATATCATGGTACGAATTTATTATGACTAATGACTTATTCGCTAATTAATAGCAGTTCAGCAATTATTTATAAATTGTTGTCAATTTTTATGTCCGACTAAAACACCATAAACACTTCAGCTTCTTCTATTCTTAAGTATACACTTCAAGCTTGAAGTTGAGTGTTTTGGAGTTGTTTTGAATTTCTTTATTGAGTGGTTGTCTACGCAAACAATTGAAAATTTAAGCATGTACCATCGATACCAATTGAAACTAACGACAAGTTTCTTGCATGAAACCTTCCTGTTTCTCTTTGCACCATTCTAAAATCGTGATTTTCGTTACAGTTTCACTTGTTGCTCGACTTTAAATTCGTGACTGCCGGCTGTTTATTATAAGATTTTGTCGAACAACGTTATTTTCAATTTGAAACCAAAACCAATAAAAAATGTGAAAGGATTTCGGATATATAATTTGAGGTTTTTAATATTTTCAACAGCTAAACGTTCAATCAACAACTTGCAACATTTATTAATGTTTATTTATAAGATGCGCTAATTCGTTACTTTTGATTTTGAATTACAACAAAACTAACCGATCAATTTTTATCAAATTTGGAATCAAAAGTCTCAAACCATTATCCAGTTATGCTTATCTATTGAATGTAGAATGTTAATGTTTACTGTTGGAAATAGGACATCAGTTACCAATTGCGTTCTTCAATACTGTTCTACAAGATACTGTAAATGCAATTTATTAGCAATTGCATTTACCGCTAGATGAGCAAACATGTAACATCTCTTCAAACACATTGCAATTCAATACTTTCACAAGCTTTTAATGCAATTCGTTGTTGTTTTAACACGGAAAACAATCGATGTTCACGTGTAAAGCTGTAGAATACATAAATGAATGAATCAACAATGATAATCAATAGTGAACGTGTGCAATGTTTTTCATGATTATTGATATAAAGTGAAAAATGATTTCATGTTCCTCAGTTACCAGTTTCTAATTTGAGAATTAATAATTGATTTACTTTCATTTGATTGCTTAAGCAGCTTCAAATATAAACACATGAGGTGAAATTAAATCTTTAAACAGTATGTTTTACAATAGTTTTATAAAACAACTTCCAATTTATTACGTTCTGATTCATAATAAGCAGTGACGACTATAAAAGTGCGCTCGAAATTTCACTTTTCACTAATTGTACTATGTAAAAACTATGATAGAGCTAGAAAAAACGCGAAATCGAAAATAATTATCCATCAATTACACGCATTATTTATAATTACAAAAAATTAGAGTGGGAATAACGTTAAAAAACAGCGGTGTAATTATATGATAACCAATTTGGTTTGTACATTTTTAATATCAGGAAAAGAAATTAATAATGTAATAATGTAATTCATTAACATTGTTTTGTGCCTTGTCGTGTTTGACCAGTAGGCAAGTTACAAGTGAGTGCAATGTGGCAATTTGGTTTCAATTTCAAAATCGACTTTGTAAATGCCTTGCTCAATATTGAACCGGAGGAAAGAAAATGCCCCAACCGAGAGAACATTTGCAAAATCCCATTGCAACAATTTCCAATCCAGTAGCATTTCGAACCACATTGAAGCAATTGGTGTCAATTGGACAATTATTTCGCATGTAAATGGAATATTCGTTTTTTTTTCACTTCTTTGAACTATTATTGCACAGTTTTGCCTCACTTGGCAACCAAACAATGGCAAATTTTTACGTTGCGTAATTGTAGCACATTGAATATTCCCTGGAAATATTTATCGAACCTTGAATTCAATACTAAATGATAAATATTTGCATGCAAATGGTGCATGCACATTGATGTTAATTAATAATACATTGCATCAATTTTCTGCCAAATTAATGCGCTTTTAATGCTTTCTTTTTTTGCAATTTAATTGGTTGTTTGTTCATTTGCAGGGACAAAACAGATATTGCACAGCATCAGCGGTCAATTCAAGTCTGGGCAATTAACCGCAATTATGGGACCTTCCGGTGCCGGAAAGAGCACGCTATTAAACATATTGGCCGCGTACAAGTACGTATCCATAAATATTTATTGATTCCATAAAAAGCCACACTCAAGATCGTTGCATTGATGCATACTGCAATTGCAGCTTGTCAACGCGATTTTAATACCGAACCAATATAGTTACATGAACATAATTGAATTAATGGAAAACAATTTTCAAGAGCATTGGATGTCTACAGTTAATTATTGACTCGTCAACAGAACCAGAAAAATTGCAATGTCGTTTTGTTCGTCACCATAAAAATACAGATGTTTTCCAATTTAAATTAACTATAATTTGTTCCAATTTTCGCATCTTACTCATCTCCATAATTGCAATTGAATTGCATACAAAATTAATTAATTTCATGTATGGAGGCAACATTTCTGAAATCTCATTTAAAAAACAAATGATGGGATGTTCATGAATTTATAATTCGAATATATTTTATGATATGACCGCGCAAACTTTCCTGAACGATGGGAAATGATTCGAGCATTAAACCAAAAATAAAAAAATAGAAACTGATTGTTTTGACATAATTCAACCGAAAGTTCGACCGAAACTTGTGAGTGCAATTGGAAGCAATAAACTTTCGTTCAATTACATATATTAACGTTCCGCCAATTTCATTCGTCGTTTGCGCGCTAATAAATGTGTAATAGAATAATTACTGCTAAATTTGCGATTAGATAACTCACCAAGATATAATTTATGCAGCGCTCAATCTTTCCGAAATGGAATCAGCCGCATAGTAATTAAGTGACATTTCGGACTTCTCTCGAAGATAAGTGGACATTAATCATATCAACATTTTATTTACTTTTTGCTTTACATTACAATACTCGGTGTGACTTCATTTGATACTTCATCACAGGAGATAAAACATAAGTTTGTTTTTTTTTTCTGTGACGCAAGGAATTCACTGTGCGTGCTCTTCAATGTTTATCGTTGTAATAAACTTAACTTCGCATTAATTAAACACGACGAGAGCAAAAAAATGGTAGCTACATGAAAGGAACGCCTTGAATAAATTATAATCATGTCAGATTCGCTTTTCGGACAAACTAATTCATTAATGTGCGTCGATTATAATTTTTCGGCAATATAAATTTTCACTTTCACGACTGTGAGATGATATAATCTCACGGTTTCAAATAGCCGATCGTGGAAGGTTGTCAACAAGAAATATTAAGTGCAATAGGACACGTTAATCAACCATACTTAAGCACATAATTACAGGTTGTAAAGTGTAGAAAAATGTTTCTAATCCATCATCGCATAAAACCTGCACGTACGGTAACCGTCCATCGATAATTTAAATAAATCACTGGAAGAAGTGTGATTATTTATTAATTATGCTCGACAACTTGATATAAATATTAATTATGATCTCCTTATGTAACGTGGACTTTAATTAAATGAGCCATCCGTCCGACAAGTGACGGCAAAACAAAATATCAACCGCAATTTATGCGAATAAACTTACATTTCGTATCTTGAAATTCGTCGTAAATCTACAATAGAATTTAATGATTGTTATCCTGTTTTGTTTGGACTACTTCAAGTTAGTCGACATCTCGCAATAGTTCATTATTCTACTTCTGCTTTGTTTTTTTTTCGATTTCGATTCTTGTGCTGATGAATTTCTTTCGTGTATTTTGTCACACAACGTGGAACTAAGCCACGGATTCATTGGCTAATCTCAAGTAAAAGTTGATCGATTTTGTGCAATCGGCAAAGCGAGAAAGACACCGAGAAACGCAAATAGTTTGAATACCCGCACGTTTACTTTGAAAAAATAAAAATCACATAATGCAACATTCGCCCAACGGCTGACTGAAATCGTTTTTCGCAAAAGCTGCGTTTGTGTGCCAATACGTTCATAATTTTTGATTAATTTCGCATGTCTCTGGCGATTATGACAGGCTGATCATAGAACTGTTTAAGACGTTGAAATATCGTCCATCCATCTGAATCGTAAGCGTGATCGGTGTGTAAAATGTCCACTTTTAAACAACATTTTGTAATCATTGAATAAACTAGATTTTGATCACGAAGCGATTAGTGCATAGTTAATTATTTATGAGACCGATGAAGTATTTCGCCTTTTCTGAAAGTAATAATTAAGATTTTTTATACAAATTTGATCAATTGATGAATTTGTCAACGGGCGAAATGTTTATGCATTGATTCGAGACCAAAATTTAAATACATTTGCATTTTTGTTCGACGTGTTGAAAACTTTATGCTCAATGGAATCACGGATTAATTAATAATTTCAAAAGTATTCGTATTAATTCGTGTAATTAATGACACCTAGTTACACAAATTCTTTGCATTGGATTTCAATGTGAAGTTTTGAAATCATCCGAAAGGGATTGCTCAATCATCAATCAATTTGTGCGTGCGCGTAAAATGCCAGAGATCAATAAAAATACCTTAATTATGTGTACTTGTCAAACAGTGAACATTTCTAAATTTATTTATTGCTGCGTTTATCACATTTGCCTAATAACAAAATGAGAGGGCCATAAAATCAGACACATTGTAAAGGATTTGTAATGACTCAATAGCAATCATTATTTGTGTTTGTAGAATATCTGGGTCCACGGGGAATGTGCTGGTCAACGGTGAGCGCAGAAATGTGCGAAATTTTCGCAAGATGTCTAGATATATTATGCAGCAGGACATTTTGCAACCGCTTCTTACAGTTCGTGAACTCATGTTCCTCGCTGCTGATTTGAAATTAGGGAGCGCAACTACAAAACAATGCAAAAAGACTGTTGTAAGTAGTAACAAATACAAGATGCAACAAAACATAAATTCTCTGATATCTTATTTATAGATTACCGAAATTATGGATCTCCTCAATTTGACCAAAACATTGGACACAAGGACTGAACTTCTTTCTGGAGGCGAAAAGAAGCGTCTCTCAATTGCACTCGAATTGATCAACAATCCTCCAGTTCTGTTCCTGGATGAACCAACCACGTATGCAGTTTTCTATAATTAAATTTGCGATAATAATTGATTTTTTTCAGAGGTCTAGATGATATGTCGAGTAATCAGTGCGTGCAACTTTTGAAAACTTTGGCTGAAGGTGGCCGCACGATAATCTGCTCCATTCACACGCCCAGTGCGAAATTATTCGCAACTTTTGATAATGTTTATGTTCTTGCTGATGGTTATTGTGCATATCAGGGCTATGGTCCTGATGTGGTACAGTATTTGGTAAACGTTGGTCTTCAATGTCCCAAACATTTTAATCCAGCAGACTTTAGTAAGAGATGAGCAAAAAATTTCGAATATTATGACCATAATTGTTTTTCAGTTATTGAAGTATGTAGTGGAGATTATGGAGATCATATGCCTCATTTAATACGAGAATCCGACAATGGACGAAGTATTGCGTATTATAAACGTAATATTTTGAACGAAAACATCAAAAATGGCATTGTACCAAATCTACCTGTAGAAATCACGGATGTAAATGACAATCCATATAAAAATACAACCGTTCCAGTCGAGCGCTCCTCAATATTCAATCAATTATGTATTTTGCTGAGGAGGATGTGGCTGCAAATGTACAGAGATAAAGTACAACTTTGTAAAAGTTTCATACAACTTATTCTAATGAAATATTATTTTAGTCGTATTTGTTACTGCGTTTTGTGGTGACTTTATGCATTTCATTGATCATAGGAAACTTATTTTTTGGCATGGGCAAAGATGCGTCAAAAACAATTTTTATTTTTGGTTTCTATTACATTTGTGTTATCATGTACTTGTATATTCCAATGATGCCAGTCTTACTTTCATGTAAGTAAAAAAAACGCTCTAAAAAGTCGTTAAAAGTTTTTAATTACAAAGGAAACTTTGCCAAACTAATGCCAATGATTCTATGTACTTAATTAAATGTAATTCAACTTGTAGTTCCCACTGAGATTCAAATGTTGAAACGTGAAACCTTCAACAAATGGTATCAACTGACCCCATATTTCATCGCACTTACATTATCAACAATTCCAATGACTTTGGTTCTGGGATTGATATTTCTCCCAATTGCATTCGTCCTCATCGATCAACCACTGGAAGTGGACCGAATGGCTCAATTCTATTGTATTTGCATGCTGACTGCATTAGTCTCTGAATCAATTGGGCTGTTAATTTCGTCGCATTTGAATGTTGTGGTATTTAATTATAAACTAATATTGAAACAGCAAAGTTTATGTATTTATGTATTTCTTTTGTAGAATTCCATGTTTCTGGGACCAGTGATGGCTGTGCCACTAATGTTATTAGCAATTTATGGGATGGGCTATGGGGCTGATGCCAAAATTCCATTTTTCATGGAAATTTTAATGCATTTCAGTTATCTACGATACTCATTGGAGGGTTTAATGGCTGCAATGATGCCCAATAGGGAATTATTGCCCTGTCCTGATTCTGAGGAAATATGTTATTTTCGCGATTTGGACAATTTTTCTGTATTTATTAATGTACCAACAGATAAATACTGGTTGGACGTATTAGCTCTGGTTGGCATGTACTTTGGGTTCAGATGCGTGTGCTTCTATTTGCTGAAGCAACGTCTGCGACCAAACAAACTGTTCAGGACTCTGAAGTTTTTACTTCGAGCCGTGCTAATGCAACTTAATATGTAAACGTAAATGTAAATTGTTGACTTTTCTACTTTTAGACTATTTGTTGTGTATTATTACTTGGTGTACGATATTTATTTTTGTTGTACGTGCGGCTGTTCTATTCCAAAGTTGGGTATAATTACTATAATAACTCAAGATTTTTCAATTATATACAATATTTTTTAATAAATTCCCTGTAGGGTTACAAGTCATACTCAAAATGGAATCATATAGTAAATTATGTGTCTAATAGTTGACTTGTTGGCGGAAATGTTTTTGGAATTTGTTGGCCTTGATTCCCAGTTGCATGTGATATCTTGCTCTTTCTCTCTTCATGTAGTGGATGTCTCGTGCCAATCTAAATTAACAAAATTTACGTTAAAATCAATGTATTCTAACTTTTTACTGCTTTTTTTTACCTTGCTGCAGATTCCTGCTGAGCTGGTGACCATCCTAAAGATCTATACTGAGCCAAAACCTTATGCAGCTTCTTCTTGTCTTTGCTGACTACTGCAACAGCCCTATTTGGATCTATACTCTGCTTGTAGTACCTCATCAAACTTCTGTGACCAATAACAGCTCCAGAGGGTAAGACTAATTGATACTCATTACCCTCCAACTCAGGTACATCTACTTCTTCATCTGCATTTACCTCAGCATCATTAGCATCTGGGTAGGATGATGAATAATCATAGAAATCAGCATATTCAGCCAATGCAATACCTTCATGTATCATTTTGCAGTGCCCCTTATCCAGCATGTGCTGTCTTGCAGCCTCTGCAGTATAATAGGATTTGCCCTTCTCATTGCACCACAGGCACATGAAGCCTTGTTCAACCTTCTGGGCCAAATATGTAATTAAACCCTTTATGTCAATACAATACTCAACATCAGGTACAAAAAATGTATGAGCTGTTGACATGTGTTCCAAATTCTTTACCAAATTCCTACTGTGGTGTTTACAGAACAAACAATCATTGATATTGACTTCTTGCAGGTCATCTTCATCCCATTCATCAGAATCCACATCTTCAACTTCAGAATCAGTATCACATGACATGGCATCTTCTTCTTTTTTAGTTAAATCTTTGGGTGGTTCTTTAGTTGTTGGAGTACCAGCAGCAGATTCAACATAATTGGCCTCATTATCTTTGTGTTTTTTAGAGTTCAAATGGTTATCATAAGCTTTTTCATTTGAAAATGATTTTCTGCAGAATTTGCAATACTTTGATTTATCTTGCAGCTGTTGTGCATCGTTCGTTTTCTGCTGGATGACTCTGCGTTGGAATTCATCTGATGTGACTGGAGGCAGATCAGCTACCTTCCTTTTCAAATTGTAGCGATGCCAATCAGTCTTGTAGTGCATTCTTTGCAATTCACCATCTTTGAATGCCACACGACAACTGATACACGTAAAATCTGTATGGGTAGGAGCAGTCATAGCTGTGGATTTATGTACCTTAAAATGTTAGAAATGTTGTTAATAACGTTAAAACAAGAAGCTCACTTGATTTCTCTATGTGATTTCACAATGTGGCAAAAAAGTTTGGTTAAGTTCTCTGGCTTAACGATCCTAGCGACCTCAGTGGTCATGTCTTCAATTAATATCCACCGTTCAATTGGTTGCCTATATTAAAAATAGTAAAATTTAAATTTAAAATTGTCATAAATATGAGATGCGATTAACGTATTATTTATTATCTGTTGAAGTTTTAATTGTTAATAATACAACTGGAAAAGTTACGATGCTGATAGATCCTGTTTTTGATTGATTGTGCATGCACATTTGAATAAAGAAACATTAATTAATAATTAACATGAAATTTTTATATTTTATGTACATTAATAAATGCAATCGAGTATATTATAGCGCATCGAACATTCCAAGATTATAAAACCAAGGATAATGATCTGCAATCGCAGTTACAATCATAAAGCCCGCAATTTTGCTTTTGTTTTCAATACATAGTTGTACGATTATTGTAAAGTTATTTGTTTGATGATATATGGCATTTTTTTCATTTGCATTGTTTGTTTCTTAATTTAGAATCGTGAGAGAGCAGTTTACACCTAACGAGAAGCGCGCTTTTCAATGAAGAAGCTTGGCAGGCTCCATCCACTCCAAGATACTAGCAATTTCAACGAGTTGCTAAATCAAGGACGAAAACAAACAATTTGTATATCTATTCTAACAATAAATGCGGCTACGTGCCCGCCAGCTTTACGCATTTCCTACTTTTGTGCTCGTGCGGTAACTTGCAGTCATTCGCGTTTAATTAATCTAATAGCGCATTGTATTCACATTATACTAACACTGATTCCTATATAATATCCTTGTTTACACAGCCTACTGAAGATTTTAGTGGTAGATGCGCATCTAATGAGCAATTTCAATGAGCAATCCGATTTTGAATCACATAACTCATTAAATATCAGCAAAATGCCATATGCCAGCTGAAAGTCACAAGATGCTCATTGGAATTATATGAAATGCATAATTAGACGTGTTGCTTTTAGCAAAGGAATTTTATTTTGCAAATATTTACGTTTTAACGGTGGATTACAATTAAGATGTCGACGCGCAATTAATAGAAGCAAAATATTCCTCAACATAAAATCAAACAAAACAAAATTACTGAGAAATTGATATAAATTTGTTTATACTGAGATTTGAGCGCAAAATAATTTAGGAATTGGAAACAGAATTTTGTAATACTATGTCAATAGATCATGTCTATTTATGGGCTTATTGTTAGTAAAGCAGAACAGCGTGTCATTGTTTATTTACTCTACAATTACAATAGTTTCCGTTGGCGTCTAATTGGTAATTAAGTTATTCAAATAAAATGTTACATTGACGATTCGTTCAGCTTGTTTTCAACAATTGGTATGAAATCCGATTATGCAAAAGAGTAAACAAATTTCTTGTCTTGATTTTAGCTCATCTTGTGCTGTGATCATCCAATTAATTCGAAGACACTCTAAAAATTCAAATAGATTAAAGCAAAGATTAATTAGAGGCAACTAATTTTACAGACGTATATCTCATAAATTAGAATTTCACAAGGTGTTATGCAGTTGGAAAAAACTGAACTTGACCAAATATCAATTCATATTTTATGAGTTGATAGGAAATTGCTAACAAGCACGTCATTATGCGGAGTTCCTCAACATAAATTTACATGAAACCAGTTTCAACGTCTGAAATTTCGGCAGCGTTTGCAAAAGCGCGCCAAGTCGTAAAAATCTATAAGCAATTCATTAAAATACTCGTAATATTCAATTAGTCAATAAAATCCGAGTATGAAAAAATGAGAATTGACTCCAAGATGTAACATCAGTTTTATTATTCGTATAGTCTCCTTTAACTACTATATAAATATAATCAATCTTCTAATTGATTATAAGAAGTATAATTGATTATATTTGATAAATTAT
>JARJDZ010008592.1:0-38421 GCA_030264555.1 Aleochara sp. GC000083 | reverse complement strand
GAATAAGCAAACACTTGAAAATATTCCCCAACACGATTATGTCACATAAAAAATGCATTATTCATCATATGAATGAAGCAGCAACGACAATCATACATTACGACGAAGTAAGCAAATGAAGCATGAAAAAACGCGCGTTTTTGTTGTTATTGTTGGCCGTGTATATTATAGTAATTGACATGTCGATCGTCGCTGATTAGATAGTTGATTGAGTCCGTTCGTTTTGGGGGGCAAATCGAATCGTATCGAAAAAAGTCGGTACTGAACGCGTTTTTGTCGCTCCTTGTTATTAATGTTGTTGCCGAGAGTTTTGTTATTCTCAACTGTCCATTTTGGTGCTATATGTGTGTTTCAATCCAACCCTCACACAAATCCATTCGTTTTGTGGGCGCGAGTTCAAGGTGAAAATTGCAATTATTTCCACTTTGTATTATGAAATTCGATAATGTACCTCTCCATATACAACCAACAATGCATTCCATTTGCAATATAATGACAGTGTGTGACAATGAAAGGATTGAATCGTGTTTTGATGTTGTTGTGTTAATTAGGCTCGATTAGAATTGCTTTTAAATAAATGCAATTATTATTCGTTTGGTTGCATGTCGAGTCTCGGTGAAATGTAATTATTGTTGTAATGCATCGGTAATTTTAATCATTATTAATTATTAATAATGCGAAAATACGTAAATGTATTTTCCGATAAATTTTAGTTTTCATTCATTAGTCAAAACAAATTATTTCGAAGTAATTTTTTGTTGATTAAATTTGAGTTGAAATTAACCATATAATTTGGAAATGTAAACAAACTTTCTAGTTCGATAACTTTTAAGTTATTTTAGAATGAAATCCTACATAAATCAAGAAGAATTATTTTTATTACACGTTTCACATAAATTATTTGCATAAACGTATAAAAAAATAGCGAAGAAAAATAAATTCTAACATGATTCATATATCAAAAGTTGTCAAAGCAAATAAAAATGCTATTTTTGTAGTGAAAATTTACGGTTATTGCCCATATATATTAATTTTTATTAAACAATTAATCATTGCAATGCATGTAATAAAAATGCATGAACGTAGATTGCATATTTCATATTTCACAATTCATAATGCATTTAATTTTTTTTGCTAAATGTTAATACTGAAAAATTTGCATTTTTTTGAAGACTTGAAAATAATTTAGTTTATTGACTGAATTCTGGATTTATTTTCCGAAAAAGTAATCTAACAATATTTTAATGACCATTATCCTTTTTTGGAAAAATATCTGTATGTTGGATAAATCTGGTCGATTCAATATTTTGTCCATTAGATCGGATTTATGTCGCCATTTGTGGGGCTGTTGTACGAAACATTGTTGCTACCAATGTTGGCCCGCAATGAATTGTGCATTTATTTGTTGTTGACCATTCGCATAAAATGGCATTCGCTGCATACTGCGTCCTGTTGTAGCCTGTACGCGCACACACACGTTTTGCACAATAAATTACAACTTGACCGAGTACAATTACAAAATTACGGAATCGCCGCACCATAACTGCAACTGCACAGCGCGCAGATATCTATCTCCATGTTGTTGCAAAAATGTAATTGTATATATGCCTCCTTTTGCCACATACGAAACAGCACAACAAATCTCATGTTGGTTGGTTGGCATTTTTCTAGTTTATAATATGGGATGGTAGTCAAATGCACAAAAGCGCACAAAAGGAAGCGATGAAATTTATTATTTTATGCGTTCGTTTATTTCGTAGCTGGCAACATTCTTTGAAAATGCCAACGAATAAATATCCAGTGCAGTCAGTGAAATTTTACTTAAAGTACTTTGAAAATAAATTACTAAATTATAAAAACATTATAAATTAATATAATTTTGTTGTTTAATTATACAAAATTAAATGTTTCACAAAAAAGAACAATTTGATCTATAATTTAGGATCATTTGATAAAAGTGTGAATCTACCGGTTCTGGAACAACCCCTTCTGTTGGCCCTGTTTCTCGCGCCAGTTGCTAGATGGCACCACTTGTAACAAACTGAAAAACTCGAATAAAATGACTTCTATTAACTTTCTATCAACAAATCAAACTGCAATTTGGTTTGCTAACTCTTTGGGTCACTTCGATAACTTTTCCAGTTGTCCTTCTTTTTCATAGTCTTAGAACATGGAGTTTCCAAGTTAGAATTAGAGTTGTGGATGTAGTCGTCGAGTGCCTTCGCGCAGTTAGTAGTTAGTCCTCCTCGGTTATAATCCAGCTGCATTATCGGAATAGAATCGCAGCGAATGGTGCAAAAGTGCAATGCACTCGGTTTGACGTCATCGAAAAAGGTAGTAGACGAGTGTACATGTTGACCCAAGGTGTGCTTTTCATATGGATGAGATGTACCTGTGCACACTCACTACTCATACTCATAAACATAATAATCCTGCGAATGTGTGCGTGCAACGTTTTCCATACTATGCAAACAATTAAATAAATATGATATGGCATGGGCGAAATTACAAGGCTGGAGAAATGCATTAATGAGGGGGGAGATAACAGTCGAGAATTTATTGATAACAACTTAATTAAGTCGAGTTTTCAAGTGCTCATTAGCGCGGATTGATAGAGTTGAAGTGGAATGGTATGAAAAATGTGAGCGAGTTTTTCAATTTTTCCATTTGACATGTTTATTTTCTTTGATATGTGATAATTTGTGGAAAATTGATGAGTGAAATTGTGAAATTAATGGGGGGTTATTTTTTTTGTTACAGGAAGAACTTCAAGACTTGAAATCAAAAATTTAAACGTAACTGAAGCAACTAAGGAAAACGTCCTGGAAAAGCAACAAATCGTCTAAGAAGTAATTTAATCAAAGAAAGAAATTTAAAAAAGGAAAAGGTGAAAGAAACGTCAGTATTAATTTGTATATCAAAAATCAAAAAATTGACAGATCAACAAATCAACAAATCAACAAAAAGTATTAATTAAAAAAACACAAGAAGAGAAGGATTCCACGCCAAACTACTAGAGCAAAAACGAGGGGGATTTTCGCCGACAAAAAACCAAATTATTTGCCTTAAAATTACAATATCGTCATAATAGAGATATATTTATTATACCAAATTATCTACGTAGAAAGTGAGAGATTGCGGAAGGAAACAAAAAGCGGCAGAGCGACAAAAAAAACGAAGAGGAAAATGTTCGTCCACACCGACTTCAACAAATCGAATAACAATAACGGCCACGGCCATCAGCACCACCATCATCGAGGTGGTGGTGGTGGGATTGATATCGTGCCGCCGTCGAACCACAACCGCCACCATCATAGTCATCACAGCCACCATGATGATCTCTTCAAGGATCTGGATCTGATATCGCGCTTCTGTATGCCGATCTGCTCGCGCGACAACGAGGTGCGCGAGGGCGCGTTGGAGGCCATCGCCAAAACCGTCGAAGGGTGGCTGGATGGGGTTGGGAGTCCGAAACATTATCGGCTCGCGCAGACGGCCGATCGTCGCCGGCCGTTTGCACCAGGTGGTGGTGGCGGAGGAGGTGGTGCTGCTGCTGGAAGCGTGTCGATGGTCAGCAATGGCGGGGCCGCTGGTGGTGGAGGCGGCGGCGGCGGCGTTGGCGGAAATGGGTTCGCCTGCGCCGACCTCGTCGGAAACGCGATGATCGATGTGCCGCCCGAGTACCTCGACCTCATCGCCCTGCATCTGCCCATCATCTTGCGCCTGTCGATCAGTTGTCCCTTCGTCAATGTGCGCGAAAAGTGTCAACATATCTTGAATATCGTTCAGGTGAGTCCAAGGCATTAGATTACAGATTGGTTTCTTTGTGGGGTGGAAATGTAGTTGGAGTTGTTGGTAGTAGGTTTGGTGGTTGAAGTATGTTTTGGGTCATTGGTCATTGATGGTGTGGTAGTCAAAGAGTTTGATAAGGACTTTAAGTTCAAATTTCCTCCTTTTTATCTTCTATCTTACTGTTAGGAAATTTTGAAGTCTTAGGGCGATATGGACATCTAGGGTCTTAGCTAAGACCATAGTTGAAGGTGTCTTGATTCTGGGATAGGTTCTTCTGTAGATTCTTCTTCCATGGATAAATAATTTCCTATGACTTCATTTTTATAGGCTGTTAAAACTCTTCTGGAAGCTTCCAAAATGTTCTAGAAGCTTCTAAGTTCTTTCTGGGAGATTCCAAATTGTTCTGGAAGCGTAGAAGCTTGTAAAATGTTCTAGAAGCTTGCATATTGTTATAGAAGCTTCCATTTTTTTCTAGTAAATTCCAAATTGTTCTGAAAACTAGGAAGCTTGCAAATTGTTCGAAAACTTTTCGAATTGTTCTAAAAGGTTTCAAGTTTTTTCTAGGAAATACCAAACAGTTCTGGAAGTTTAGAAACTTGCAAATTGTTCTAGAATCTTCCAAATTCTTCTAGAAACTTAGAAAATTTAAAAATTTTCTAGAAATTTCCAAATTTTTTCTAGGATATTCGAAATTGTTCTGGAAGCTTATAAGCTTGCAAATTGTTCTAGAAGCTTCTAATTTTTTCTAGTAGATTCCGAATTTTTCTGGAATCTTGAAGCTTGCAAATAGTTCTAGAAACTTCCAAATTTTTTTTTTCTAGAAGATTCCAAGTAGTCCTGGGAACTTAGAAGCTTGTAAATTGTTTTAGAATCTTCCAAATTGTTCAAGAAGCTTCCAATTTGTTTTCCTGTAGATTCCAAATTGTTCTGGATGCGTAGAAGCTTTCTAATTGTTCTAGAATCTTCCAATTGTAGAAAACTGTAGAAAACTTCTTCCTTTCTAAATTAACCACATTTTACCAGGAAATAATTAATAAACTACCAGGAAAATCACGAAGGTTGCAGATAATTATAACGAATACATAATAAATTAATTAATATCTTATTAAAACAGAAGTTACAAAACTTTTTCGAAACTTTTTCAAACAATTTTTTTTACACAATCTTTGATTACTCACACTCACCAACAAAAAATATCATTTTCTAGTCATAGTAAATGAGCAGTCATTAAAGAGTCATTCATTAAATTACATTTCTTCTCTTCTTCTGCAACGACTTTTTGAACTCGTGGCATTTTCTACTTTATTGTTTCCATCATTTTCGCGCCGTGCTGCTGCTGCTGCTTGTTTTACGCCTTTATTGCGGTATAACGACTTTATTGGCATATTAACTAAACAACAATCTAGCAAATGCACTCCACTCGTTTTCCTCCATCTTCTTGTTGTGCTGCAGGTACGCTTTCTTATACGACATTATGAAGAAAGCATTACATTACGTTACATTACAGCAAGATGGCTGCTTGATGGTGTCTTTATGGCTGTTGTTATTTAGTTCTTGGCTGCCTACTTACACTCAGATTTTGTTGCTACTTTTTTTTGGGGTGGCCATTCTTTTCATCGTTGATGCCATTTGTTACTGCTGGATTTGAGCGAGCGTTTATAATGTTAGTTTTGAGTTTCATTCGAGTCGTCATTAGATTCCATTTTTCATAGAGAAGCTCATTTATGGTTTTAACTATGGGACAAGAAGTTGTGAGAAATGACGTTTAAAATTTATTGTCTTGGTTAATGGCTTGGGAAATTGTAGTTTAATTATCCTTATCAGGTATTTTCCTAAGAGTTCATTAAATTTCTGGTTGAATTCTTGTTTCTGATATTTTATGTAATATTATTCTTCAGAGTTGGATTTAACTTTCTGAAAAGTTATTCATCGATTTTTAGACATCTTAAGTCTTTTTTTGTTGGATATTTTAATTGATTTGTATTTTTGAATCTTCGAGAATGTATAAATTATAAATATAAAATATAAAATTTTTTCTTTTTCAGAGCCGTGGTTTGCCTATCCCCTATCCTGTGATATATGGACCGAGTGCGTTCGTGAATCCTGTCGAGGTAAGTCCCCAAAAATATTATCCTTAATTTAAGAAATTCTTCAATTATCGCCAAATTTGTTCCTGTAATTTGGAGCAACATATTTACTTCAAAAACACTCACTAATCGCATTTATGCGTGCTATCATTAAATTTTAGATTCAACTATCATGATGATAAAATTTAAAATGTTTTTTGGCTGGCACGTGCCACTTCTTATAGCACTAACGATTGACGGTCAATTACGTTCAATTCAAAATTGCAAATTGCGAAAGCACTTGAATCCATTACCGTGCACGTTTTCGCCCGACGAGAATGAGTGAGTGTTATCCTTGGCATTGGAGCGCTTTTTTATTTCGGCAAACACATTTATTTTTATTTTGTTTGTTTGCTTCGTGTTGATTCCGCTTGAAAAACGTTACGTCAGCGCCAAAAAATTAATAAAAGGAGCATCAGGATCGATGCCAAACGAAACCGTACGAAAGAAATTAAAAGCAAGGTAGGAAATGAGATTACGACATGTTGTAATTTCGATCCATGTATTTGGATACGGTTTTTTCTGTTGTTGAATTCCGTTCGATTTTCATTTTCGGTGTCCTTTGTCAAGGACGAGAACACCGAATGTATTTTTAATTTGTCATTCACGCCGTGTCACGTGCCACGTGGCGTTGATTTTTCGGACTCATAGGTTCAAAAAACCGCCAATTTAAATCGAATTTATTGTTGATTACTCTATTGCAAATTGCGAATTTGGAACAATGGAAATAGAGGCGTAATCATAGCCTTGACATTGACGCACACGAGATTCTACGTTGCTAGTCGAGCCCATAAATTATAGCTCATCGAGATTTTGTTGCTAATTCAACCCATACATTAATCCCATCAGTGTATACTTATTTGGGGATAATTGACCGCCATCAGACACCTTGACCTCATCTCTTCTGAAGCTCATCTCATCCGAGATCTCTAACGTTGTGGCAAATTTGTGCTACAAATTTGTATATTGTCTGTTGGCTGATTTATATCTTCACTTCGTTTCTTCGTTTTTTTTTTATCTTTGGGTGTTGTGTGGTGTATAATTTCGTTGGCTTTCGGCGATTTTGATGAGCTCTCTTGATGCCGTTTGAAACGTTTCACGTTTGGAGGAAGAGGTAAAAACTGCTGAGTTTTTTCTGGTTGACTGCGGCAAAAAATGACGTGTGGTTTGCTCTAGAACTTGGCACAAAAATTGGCTTTGAAAATTTTCTTTGAGTTTCGTTTCAAATTATATTTAGATTTCTAGATTACATTGCTAAAATTACATTTTAACTTTAATTAGTTTTTCTCATATTCAAGGTAAAAAAAGATGCAAATATTTTTTTTACTATTTTCAAGATCAGTGAATTTTCTAAAATTATGTAAAATTATTTTAATGTAGCAGCTGAATAACGATACATTTGTTAAAGAAAAAAATTATTTATGGAAAATTGTATGTTAAAATAATTAAACAGCAATTTCCTGTCAGAAAGAAATCATTATAACAGAAAGCAATTGGCACCTGTCAACATTTATCACTTATCAAATCAGATGGATAATACAAAATGTACCTTTAGAAAATTTTTCCTTGTTGGTACAATCACATGAATTAGAATCGTTCCATAAAATACACGAACCATAAAAAGAGAAAATTAATCAGAAAACTCCAACTTCAACTACATTTTTATTTATTTCTCGTTGTTGTGTGAATGTAACAACAATTCAATATTGTTGTTACATTCATTTTCTACACTTGTGTAGGTGTACACTATAATTTGGTAGCATTTCATCTGAAAATTACATGTTTGAACTGCGAGGGTTTTTATTGTTGTTATACATTTGTATTTTGTCTGATGTGCCTCACGTTCACGTGAGTGTTGTTGTTGTTGGTGTTTTGCTGAAAACGAAACAAAATCGCGGTGCGAATGGGTAAAAAGGATAACAATAATAGCAAGAGGATGGCGCGATATGAAAATGAAAGAGCGGATTTGTTGGGAGATTTGCACATCAAATGCCGCGAACATTTTTGCATTGCATATAGGCAGCAAACACGAACGAACTGGGGGCAAGCAATTTTAGAAATTTGATTGTTCGCGCGAATTTAAAAATCATACCAAAAGAGGAATTCGTTCGTGTTAGTAAAAATAGAAAATGGAAAATGTCGAAAATAAATACAAATGCGGAAATGTTAAAAGGGGATAATGGGAAATTCGGAGAAAAATAGACATGCAAACAGTTTTATAAATTGAAATGCAAAAAGTGATAAAAATGTTAAGAAAAAAATCTTCAATTTTGATTTGAAAACAGAAGAAAAAGCATTTTTGATGAAAACTTTTCAAACTAATCTGACAATATTTTTGTAACCAATTCAGATATTTTTAAGCAAAGAAACTCCTAATTTAGTTTTTGCAAATTTGCAAATCTAATTTTTCATTTAGTGAACATGTTTTACCATATGCAACCAAATGAACTTCAAATTAGTATAATGAATCAGACAATTTTACAGCTGGAAATAATTGTACAATATCCAAATAGATGATGAGATCATCAACAACATTAAAGTCACTTTTCATTGATTCATTCCTTTGTGATATATCTAAATAATCCAATAAAAACAATCAACAAAAACGATCAACAAAAAAGTTTTTCAAGGTTTCTTTGTAATTGAGATCAACAAATTTTCAATCATTTTTGCCTACCAAATATAAACACTTGTTCAACTCTATAATATATATATTTTTTTTGATAAACAAATAATTTGCATAAGGAAACCACCAATTTAATATTCAAATTTATTCCCTGCTCGTTTTATTTGCTCCAGAGGTGTCGCCTTGCATTTGTTATTAATTAGAAATCGATAGGAGCAAATTGTTACATCGAACTTGGTACAAAAAGAAAGAAAAAAAAACGGTTTGTTGTATGTGAGTGTATATAATAGCAAATATATAATTTATGGACAATGTAGCACGCTCAAATAATGAAGGCAATTTGAATTGAATAGAACGGCCGTGACTTTGTAATCATAATCAATGAAAAAAGTTTTATATATATAATGTGTTGGAAATATCGTCAAATTTAAAGTTTCAAATAGGTTTGATAATTGCGGAGTGCTTTTCTAGAAAATATAGCTTCAAATTCAATGAAAATTTCGTTTTATGATGATTTTTAAGGACTTTGAAGGATTTAGTGATTACCTTCATGAAATTTATTGTTATTTCATAGCCTACTGAGTCACAAGTTATTATTGTTTATATTTACCAAAAAATTAGTCGAAAAAATTTCGTCTAAATTCTTCGATATTAGAAATGAAATCGAAGCATGAACGAAGATGCCTTCAAATCCGTACTAAATATATTCTCGTCAGTGTTGTAATATTAGCAAGCAGTTGTAACATAACATATAATTCGTTGCCAAGAACCACCACACGATGGCAGTTGCGTCATAATCGGCTTAGAATTATGCGGCGACCAGCAGTCTGCCAAAGCAAAATCATAGCAACAAACCGTACAAAACGGGTCCTGACGACTGGCAAACAACATCCTATAACATGCGAAACGAACATATACAGAACCGTATTAAATCCGCTTCAAAAACAACTTACAAAAAAACTTCCAAGTTATGAATTAACTTCTATAAAGTAAATAGTAGAAATCGACCGGTTCTAGATCATATTGGATCATACCCTTATACTGTACATTGTAGCCTGACGTATGAAGCTACAGTTGATGTATACTTTTGATCTACTTAATCTAATTTATATTTCATTTTTCAATATCATTCAGAAATATTAAATAACAAAAATTTGGAAAATGCAAAAATTTGCAAATTTCATACGACACTGGAAATTGTGGATTCCGTGCAAATACAGAAACAAATTCCCACGTCACCGGTAAATTATAAATATACGAGTTAGTTTTGAGTGTATGTAGACGAGTACAAAACGTTGTAATTACCTACCGAGCGGACTCGTGGATTTTCTATGAAGTTTTGTGCTGCTGACGTGGAAGAGATGTGCGGATGGATGTATGTCAGCGTAAAATCAGTTGTAATTCTTCAATGCCCCAGTTTCTCGGCTTTTCGCGTTCCTTTCTTGCTTACTTGCTCACTTGCTTGCTAGTACAACTCTTGGTTGTGGTAATCAACGCTAAATTAAAAAAAAAACAACGGATTTAGTTGCTGCTAAACAAACTTTTGTTTTGACCTTTTTTGGCATGTTGTAAATTATGAGAGATGCTAGGGAAAATTCTAAATGTTATGATGAAAGTTTGCCAGGAAAAATTCCATAGAGAGATATTGCAAATTAATTGAAACCTGCTTTTTTCAAGTATCGCAAAAATATTGCATCAAAGAATTTTTATTCTTAAAAGCAAAATTTATATATTGCAATTTTTTATGGGGTAAATATTAATTTTTGTTGGTATATTGAATGAAATTATTTCTTTGAAGTTATTATGAAATATCAAACAAAATTTGATACACTTTCATCTTTGAATTTATTTCTTTAAATTACCAAAAGTTTTGTATTAATTTTGCAATTAATTACTGATTTCTATGAAAAAGTTCAACTTCAATTTGGCAAAAAATATTTAATTTTTCTTTGTTTTAATAACAAAAATTTTTTGCTACAAAATTTCATTTTCGTTTATTTTATATTCGATTTTTTTCTATTCCTATAAATTTCTTCATATATGGACCAATTATGTTCATAATTAACAATTAACATATTTCTTAAAACTATTCGTTTGTAACAAATTTCGAAATTCGATTAAACCTAATTATAGTTAGTATTTTATTTACATTGGATCAAAATACTTGATATCACATTTTTTGAAATTCAACCTAATTACAAAACTATTTACAAAATTAATTATACAAAATTACGGCTGATTTCACCATTGATTGCAAAATTACAACAATTAGATTGATTCTAACCTAATAATACACAGCCATATTTCGTAATCTTTAACGCATACCTCGATTTAAGGACTACAGGAAATCAGGATATAAATAATCCTTCCAATTCCTTTCTTGTATTTGCATGGCATTGTAAACTTTGGAGCAAACTAATTAATTTTTAATTATGCAGAAGTCGTGCGTTCGAATCCAGTCCTGCAGTAAACAACCGCAGGATTTGGCGAATTCGAACAAGAATTTACACTCATTTCCCATTTCGCACAGGATGGCACCCATTTACAATTTACAATTTCCGTTTTCCGCTCGCCCTCCTCTTCCTTCTTCATTTCCTTCTTCAATTCACGCATCCTCATTTCTCTTTCGTCCTCCAGTCCGTTGGGAGTTACGCAGGTTTAATTTCTTCAATTCCTTTAATTCCTAATTATTTCACCATCACAAACGCATCCTGTTTTGAATTTCCCATTTCCTCGGCGTTTTCCTTCGTTGTCCTCGGTTGATTTCTTCAAATCCCTTATCGCCTCCTCCGATTGCACTGGACTCTAGTACTAATTTCGTTTGTTGTCCATGTGATAAAATATTTTCGCGCTTAAAATATTTTCGTCCTCGCTGCTGGAGATTTTCTTTTCGTTGTCGGTATCTTCGAGTAATCCTTTTTAAACAAGACGAATGGTGCGCTCCCTCCGGCGGGGTGATTATAAAATACTGGCGGATGTTGTGGCCAATGAGGAGGCGACACCAGCGCCACCAGCACCGCCGCCCCCATTGCCACCCCCGATGATGTACCAGGGCAGCAGCACGCTGAAGGCGACGCAGAAGAGGCAGGTGATGCCCATGAGGAAGCTGCCCGGGGCGCTCATATCCTCCGGCCATTCGATCTCCTCCAGCTCGTGCGCACTGCGTGAAAATTCTTTGACTTCCACGTCGCATCGGAATTTCACTCTGTGAAAAAAGCGAAAAAAAAAATGATGAAGGCAGGAATTCGGTCAGTCACAGTCTTCGCATTTTTCCTCTCGATGGAAATATTCCGGGACATTTGGTATTTGATTTGAGAAATGTTTGTGATTTATTTTCCTCGAAGGGGAGGTTCTTTGGGGTTGTTTTTCCGAGTTAATTAAGTAGCAATTTGTCGTCTTGTAATCAAGAAGAGTCAATTTCGAAAGATATTAATTTGATCATATCATAACAAGTTATTAATTTGTGGAATTAACTTCTAGAAAGTATATAGAGGAAAAAAGCCGGTTCTAGATCAAGGTGCATGTCAGCTGCACCCTCATTTTACAACATGCACCTTTATCCAGAACCATCCTATAAAAAAAGAAACGTGAAAAAGTAATTTTTTGGGGCTCTTTTTGATGATGAATTCATTAATAGAGAGAATAGACCGGTTCTAGATCAAGGTACACGTCAGCTGCACACTCATCATGCAGTGCAATAGGCGCGTACGTTGATCTAGAAGCGGCTTATTTCTCCTACTAAAGTAATCATCATTAAAATAGCCCCAAAAACCTTATTTTACTTTATCAATTTTTTTCTTTTTGATTCTCTATTTGAACCATTCAATTTAATGATAATTAATTCATAAAGTAAATCTGAAAAATCTAATCTCACTAGATAAAATCTTATCAGTTATTAATCATTACTTTATCTGTAAATATTCATTTATGTATAATATTGCACAAAATTATTTATTGGATTTTGCGAATTTCTAGATGTTCTCGAATGTTTTTGATTCATTTGTTACTTTCTTATTTTTATTTTTCCTAGTTTTTCTTTTTATTGTTATTTTCTTAGTTTTTCTTATGACATCAACTTGAAATTTGTTTTCCCCCTTTTTCCTCGTATGCAAGCAGGAAATGGAAGCATGCAAGGATGCGTCCCAACAGGAAGAAATTCTTGTAATACCTGCATTTATTTCCGGCCTCAACGTCTTTATCTCGCCGCCTCCAGAAAAGTGGTCCGCTTTCGGTCTTATCAAGGATCCATTGCGGTTCAGGCACACCAAACTTTTCCATGATTTTCATCTTCTCTTGTTTTGTGTCGTCCTTTCCGTTTCCACCTATTTGTTTAGTGTGCTGCTTCTAGTGCGTAACTTCCGGTTAATAGCTTCTTCGCTCGAACTATTTATTCTGAAAGTAAAACAACGAAATTTCTAAATAAATTGAGTTAAATTAACTTTCTGGATGGAAAATATAAAATAATCATATTTTACCATATATGCTACAATATTCAGGAAAAATTCAAAAGAAAATTATTTGCATATATCATATTAGTTATTCTTGTTTCAACTTGGTTTTAAATTTTTAATTTTTAATTTTTGAATTTTTAATTTTGCATTCATAAAATTCAAACATCTAATTGCATATTCAATAATTTTTTAAAAATAATTTTTACCTCAATATTTGAACAAATATAATCCAGAATCGGTTCACAACCACTAAATAATTAAGGACAAATCTGATAGATATCAATTTATGCGTACACTAAGAGAACTAAATGCGAATTGAATGAGAAACTTGACGCACGCTCACTTTAAACTAGATGCGAATCATCGAGCACACACTTTATATTTAAGCGTTCGCTCATAATGTTATCTCTCTAACTCGAAATTTTCGCCACTCACAATCGAGATCCGTTGCTCGTTGTCGAAGAGGATCTAATTTGCCATTGTATTTGGAGGTGTGTACATTGCAAATACCTGGGATACAAATGACATGTGCCAATTTTTCGGCGAATGCGACTCGTGGCATTCTAAACAATGGTGACAAATATTTATAACAAATATTTTTCTCTTACAATCGGTGTCCGAAAACAACGCATTTTCTTTATCACTATACACAATGAATTATTTGTTATTTCCTCTTTGTTTGTGTTTTTGTTCCAAAATTTATGATCAAAAGTATTTTTCTTGTTCAATGATGTTTAATACAATATTTGTTGTATTCATTACAACATTTTCTAATCATGTTCTGGTTTTGGTGACATCGATGGTCGTTATCTATTGATGCGTGTAAAATGTTAAATATTTTAGCATTAGGTCATCAGATAACACTTGTTTATAGTGGAAATATTTGCGTTTTAATTATTGATTGTGCTAAAATATTCCTTTATCTTCAAGAGGTAAACTTTACCTGGGAAATTTTTGGAATTTCTCAGTAATTTCTCATGTTTCTGGAATTTATTTATATTTTTTTCCAACGTGCTAATTCAATTAGTTTTATTCACAAGTTTATATTCTGGAAAGTTTCTTATTTCAGGAATGTATATTTATTTTGTTCTGCAAAAGTGAAATTTGATGAGTGTTTATTTAGTGCACATTTTTCATGTCAAATTGTTGATAAATCCGTCAATTAGTTGCCTAATTATGTAAATTTCATCATCATTGAATCATTCGGTATTTGAATATTTACAATTAGTTGGAAATTAGATTCGTGAAGCTTATTAAAGTTCATGATTTTGCATGTAATCTTTGCACTAATAAATCTTATGAACGGTCATGAACTGATAACGCAACAATTTCATCAAACTATACGCAATTTCATATCAAATCTCTTCTACAAATAAAAAAAAGTTATTTTATTAAATATATAACAAATATTGAAGATACAAAAATTTAAATCAAGTTGAATCAGTTTTTAAAATAATTGCAATTTTTACGAATTAATTTTTAAATGAGGATCAGAAAATTTGCAATTTATAATTACGATTTCTTCATTAACCTTATAAACAATTAACCATTGAACAGTATACAATTATAGATAATGAGATGCCTGGATCAATTTACTAATTACCGACTTTCGTAGTAGTTGACTCACGAGCTATATTTAATTAAATGATAAGTGATAAGGTCAAAGGTTAATTAAGAACAATTGAAAGTCCATGCATATCACAATCAGAAATCTCCGACCATTGTTTAATATCCTCATTTTGCACAATTGAAGGAAATGTGCAAAATTCAATAATGCAATTATTTCAATGATTTGCTCTATTTATTTATTATTTAATTATTTGTGTTTTCCAATTAGTACTTTAATTAATTGATTAATTAGCCAAGTTTTAAGAGTATAGAAAGATTTCCAAAATCAACTCATATTGCTTAATGATTTTGATAATGAATTTATTGACTGAATTTATAGAATTGGTTTACAAATAATTATAATCGAATTGTTGATCCCTGATCCTTTAATGTTATTATCATGCATTCGTGAAATGAATGAACAAAGGTGCAATGTGCATTAACAATGAAGTTCGAATTCCATCGTCATGTGCTCAATTACAATTATAAATAAACAAAATTGCGTTAACACTTTAATGATTAATATACAGAATAATAGAATTTCGTGGAATTTTCAGTAAGTTTGCGCTTTAATTATGATTATTATTAGTTTTTTGTTGAGTATTTTAAATTTTAATTTGAGTTCTTATAAAATAACATTTTTTGCTGTTTCAATCAATGAAATTCTTTTTTCTTTCAATTTTGTCAACTTTTTTATATATTTCAAATTTGATTATTTCTGAATCGTTAATGGATTTATAATCATAATATTTTTTATTTTTGCTAGATTAGCACAATCTGGTTCAATAATCTAAGTTGCACAGTTTTTGCAAATTTTAAAATTTACAAGGATAAATTTCATAAATTCAAATTGCGCCCTCGACATTGTAACTAAATTTCTATTGTTGTATTGTTTCCTTGATACAAGTGCACGTATCACAACAACAAAAGCAATTGTTTGATAACAATTTAAATGTATTACGTTACCTAAATAGGTAAACTCCAACATGTAATAGATAACAATATCCACGAATGAATCGAAAAACTTAATCACAAGTTACACTCACTAGAAACTAAACTTTTCAATTACCTTAACGACTTTTCACTTCACTCGTTTGTACTTATAAGTTGTAGGTACAATCTCGATCGCTTTACTTTTCGTATCCTATCTATTCAATGTTGCTTCAAAAGAAAGCCCGACAACACTAGAAAGTTTGCATCGAAACGACTTTTTGTAAGCTGCTTACTTCCACTCACAACTTGTCGACTTTTGTGCCCGCACACTCTTTATTTTATTTTTTTGCATCATATATTTGCAAAGCCGCGAGTATATAATGTTACACAAATGACGCACATTGGAAATTGTTTATTTGTTTACGTTTATGCGTCTTGTCGAATGGCCGATTATTGCGTATTCATTTGCTTGCGCTCGGTGCGATAATATTTTATTAACATGAACGTTTGATATTTCGCATGCGGGCGCAGCGACGCAATCCGAAATATCAAATATCAGATTAATAAACATTTCGTACGCGTTTTGCTTGATGGAATTCGTGGATCAATCCGACATCGAATCATGAATATATGCGGGAATTATATCACGAGTAAATCGCAATTTTATCGCCGAGTACAGGGCGAGTCATAAATATTTAATCGTATCTGCTTCTCGGGCTTCGATTGAGCGTATTGCTTGACGATGTATGTTATGAAGGAAAAAGCAGTGCAAGAATTTCATTACAACATTTATGGCTTGTATGTGTTGAATATAGCTGGTTGCTTCCTTATAACTTCCTCGTTTCATTTCTTCGTCTGATTTCTTCGATTTCTTTGCTTTTTATGACGATGTACTTATATATTGCTAATGGGTATGATATTTTGCTTTTTCTCATCATTCATTCCTCAAAAGTCTCACCAAAAAATATGAAAATCTATGCTTAAAAAATGACAACTTTCTCTCATTCTCTAACTTGGAAAAATCCGAAAAATTTGACCATCAAAAATTTTTTGCAATAATGTAATTAATACTTAATTAACAGATGAATACATACCTTTGTATAATCCCATCGATATCACGATATTCGCACGTTAATTAGCGCTCTGCTCGAACGGTGTTTTGGCTTTGGTTTCTTTCATCGCTGCGAATAGATTGATTGATTGATTGATGGGCAATGAATGAAGAACAAAAGCGGCACAATGGTCACTTGATTAACTGGCTTGTGGCTGCTGTGGCTCGTTCGCTCGTTGTTCTGACAAACTAGACTACATTCATCGCAGAGACCACTCGCTCACTCGCCCAGCACTTGCTAGTAAGCTAGCAAGCAAGTCAACTACACTGTGTACTAATATTGTTATTATAAGCGAGCGAGCCAATTGCATACATGCTCTCGCTTGGTGAATAAAAGGCGGCAGACAATTGAGCGATATCACATCATATTTAGATATTTCCATTGGTGGCTCTCTTTGCATCTCTTTTCCAACGAACGAACGTTCGAAAAGCGAGCGAACGAACGAGTCAAGTGTTTCGTTTCCGCAATTTGCATTTTGCAATGCAATTACGATCTCCGCGAGTCGTCAAGAAATGTGGAGTAAATGTCGCTTGTTCAATGCACGTTCGAGGTCAAGACGTCATTAGGAATCTGAAATGTGTATGGAATTGATGTTATATGTTATCTGTTATTGAGTGATAACTGATAACAATGTGCAAATGAGGGAAACTTGAGGAAATTTGCATGGTTTATCAATGATGTGCTTATATTGGGGAATTTTATCGAGGGTTATTTGATTATTACATACTAATGATCCTAAGTTGTGCAAAATTTTCATGGTAACATTGGTCCCGATTGGTTTTAAAAGTTTTACGAAGTTGACTATGCAAAAAAGGCGAAAATTTTGCATTTTTAGTACCCCATTATTCAAGTTCGGGTATTTCCCTGTCCCGTAGAGTCTCGGGACCATGACCAATGTTATTTTTTCGTCAAAATACTATAAATGTCCTTTGAATCATCCAAATCGGTCCATTAGTTCCGGAGATATGAACATTTTAGAAACCTCGAGCGATTTTAAGAATTTCATTTCGATTTTTTCGCTACCAACTTTTTTTTCAAATTTTTTCTTCGAACGCGATTTCTGCTCTTCCCATGGCCAAAAGGGTATGAACCCATACATTTTTTGAAAGTGCTCATGAAGACCTACAATTTGGTTCTAACTTTAGTTTAATTGGTCCAAGCGTTTAAAAGTTATACGCAGTTAAAGACGCGAAAAAAAGCAAAAATTTTGCATTTTTAGGACCCGATTTTTCAAGTTCGGATATTTTCGATTCCCGTGGGGTTTCGGGACCATGACCAATGTTATTTTTTCGTCAAAATACTATAAATGTCCTTTGAATCATCCAAATCGGTCCATTAGTTCCGGAGATATGAAAATTTTAGAAACCTCGAGCGATTTTAAGAATTTCGTATCACTTTTTTCGCTACAAACTTTTTTTTTCAATTTTTTTCTTCGAACGCGATTTCTACTTTTCCCATGACCAAAGGGACATGAACCCATACTTTTTTTGAAAGTGCTCATCAACACCTACAATTTTGTTCTAACTTTAATTTAATTGGTGCAACTGTTTAAAAAATATAAACAGTTAAATGAGCAAAAAAGCTAAAATTTTGCACATTTAGGATCTTATTTCTCACATTCGGGTATTTTTGTGTCTCAGTGATTGGTAATCGTAACCAATGGTATTTTTTCATAAAAATATTATTGCTAAATTTCAGTTTTAATTTGATTTGCATGTAATCAAACGAAATTCATCATTTTACTTTCTTATCAGGCAAAATCGTATGATTCAACATTTGCAAAATCATCAACCAATACAGCAACGAGTAAATAAATAATTTGCCAAGAAGCAATATACCGAGCTCCTAATTGTTGTTTATAATATTTATATAAAAAAAAATAATTAAATACATTATTTGCCTTTTGCAGTTTTCTTACATTTCTCTAACGTAATACTCTGTATATTCGTGGATTGAATAATACGTTCGTAGATAAACAATTAGTTGAAACATTTGTTGTGTGTTGCCAAGTATTATTTTAATTTGGTTGCTAATCGTTTCAGTTTTTCTTTTCGTAATGATTTATTTTTAGATAACATTTTAATACTCTTATGTAATTTGTTAACGGTCTCATTCATTCCTTTTAATATATGTGTATTATTTGCAATTTATCTTAATATTAGAAAATCTTGATCAGTAACATCTCCGAATATATTCATCCTGTCGATCAATAATTTATCAGAAATTAGAACATAAAAAAGATGAAAGCTTCTAGAACATCAACGAAAAAAGCAACCAACAACTCTTCGGTAAAACTTCACTTAAGTGTACGACCAGTCTTGCAAACGTGATGTGTATAACATACCAGGCAGTAGCGCAGCAGCTCGGAGAGAGCCAATAACAATTTATGTCAATTTGCGAATTTATGTTTATTACGTTTATAGCGTGTTGCATTAAAAGGCGCTCGTCGCTCGAACCTGCGCACCATTATGAGCTCCTGCTGATGCCACTGCTACTGATCTTGCTCAACAAGCACTGCTGCTGATGTTGTTGTCGTTGTTGTTGTTGTTGTTGCACATGCATGCACATTATGCCAATTTACTTTGCTAACAAGCCGCGATGAATGAGCGCGCAGCGAGCGAAAGAGCCATAAATTTGGGATGCTGCTTGGAAGCGAGACAGATCCTGGAGGATTCCAGACATCATCCCGAACGACATGCTGTAAATATTTATTACGGGTTATTAACGAATGACATCGATAAACAAACGTCGGGTCGCGAAATGGGAGTGCATAGGTGATGCACTTTGCAAAAAGTTTTTATTCAAGTTTTTGCAAGAATCGATTTTCTAGTAAGGAAAATTGTCATGGTTTGCAAAAATTATGTTGTTTGCGAATTTTGACCCGCGGGTCATCACTTGTTTTAATATTTTTAACAATTTATAGTTAAAAGAATTTCTTGTGATTATTTTTATCCAGGAAGAATTCTTCAAATTCCTTAAATTTTATAATTAAAAATATTCCCATATAATTCTTTTAAAAATCTCATAAATTTCTGGATCTTGTGTTGGCTTAAAAAAATACCAGAAAATAATGTCTCCAAATTTTGAAATTTATTTTCCAACTTTGAAAGAATATCCCACATCTCATTTTAAAATCTGTTAAAATCTGAAAATGTGATGATGAAGGAAATACACAATAAATCTCTTCTTTCTTTGATTAAGAATTTTTATGAACATAATTAAAATACTCCCAACTCGAGGCCCAACTCAATGCAGAAGCAAATAAACCGTTGGAAATGTTGTTTTTAATTGGGAATGCTGTTGAAACATGCTTTTTATTAGCTTTAATCACATTTTCACACATACATCAACTTTCTATCGTTAATTCTCATTTTTTTTTATTTACTCGCCAAGAAGAACGAACGATGGTTGATTATTTACACTTTTGTTTGCGTCCCAAATTCAGAACTTTCTACAAAACAAAGTAAAACAAAACGACAACGAATTGCTATTTTTCCTGAATTTAAGTGATTTTCAGTCAACTTTCGCTTCTTTCGTTTGCAAGAAATATAGATTTAATGGAAATTAATCGAAAATTATTTTAAATTAAAAAGGAACATAAATTTATTGGTTAATATTGAATGTATGTATTTCTGAGTTTATTGCATAGGACAAAGTATACATGACAATAATGTGGGTTGCCTATAGCGAACTCCATGAGTTATATAAATAAATTCAAGGTTGCTACAAAATATTTTTGATTCAATTTCTTTACAAACGACCATAGAGCATTTATTCAAAATAATTCCGGGTTTTTTGTTAGAATTTCTCTTGAAATTGAAAATTTATTATAATATCACAGCTTCAATATAAACTATAATATAAAAACAAATAAATTATAATCAAATATTTGAGAATTTATGAAAAATTAAACAGTATTCAATCAATCATTCGTTCTTCTTGTTGATAATTTGTCATTTTTTATCTTCAATCATTCATTTTTTGTCATTGAATGATCATTACAATTCAGATTCAATTCAGATTTGAATTGAAGTAATTAACGTTCTGTTTTTTTGTTGTTTCAGTTGCCGCCGTTGGGGACCTACAATGAAAAGGTGAGTTTTTAATTTTCCAAAATTTTAAGCATGAAATTTCAAAGGTAAATTACTTTGCAATTTATTTTGCAATTTTTAATTGTCCAAATTACTTTAATGACAAATTGGTTAAATGCATTAATTTGCATTATTGAAAATTGTTGATTATAAAACGACTCTTAAATTTTCTAAAAATTCGAAATTTTCACAAAGAAATTTTGCAATTTTCCGATCTTGAATGATTCTGCAATTGAATAATTTTGAAATTAGGAAACGATTTCGACTTCAAATTTTTGCAACTGAAAATGAAACAAATTAGAAATGGAAAAAACTCCAATGTCAAAATGTCAACCTGGATTATTATAGGTCACAATAAGATGAAATCAGTAAATTGACCATTTGATTAATGCTTTCATGAATAATTGCCCAGCAATTATTACTGTGAGGTGACTGCAGTCGCTCATTAGTTAGTCACTTGAATTGTTTCACCCAACGTGTGTGCAATTACTCACGCCCAACTCGAGCCGCTATTGATAGATTGATCGCGAAAACTCGCGAAAATCTTTTGGCATTAATTACCATGCATAATTTTTGCACGTGTCGACGGTCGAGCAAAGGCAACAGGCTGTCTGTTGCCGTCTCTATGTTGCTCACACAAGGCAATTAGTTGCTTTGATCGGCATTTTGCGGATGGGGGACAATTCGCAGGTCGAACGACTTAATGAATTTGCATATTGCAAGCTGTGTCGCTCGGAGAATTGTTACCGTTTGTTGCTGCGGTCGCGTGTGCAACGTTTGGAGGAAATCAAAGCGAGCGAATGCATTACATAATTATGACAATATGCGAGTGCTCTATTTGTTTATGCAAATTCCCACTTTTCCACTTGATAGAACTTGATAGAAACAACTTCACGTAATAAGCATAATAATAATATCGCATAATGGATTTTATTCATCGACGAATCATTTCCATATTATATATATTTTTCATACCAGCACACGATGCAACCAACAACGATTTGTAAATGTTCCAGACATTGCAACAGACTTTTTTGTATTCAACATTATGTGATAATTAATTTGTGGTATGGATGCTAATTATGCACTATTTTTATGTCGGAAAATGTATGGAAATATGCAAATTTATTATTTTAAATTTAAATTTTTTTTCATTGAACTTTTGATGATATAATAATAATCCTAGATACTGACAAAAATTATACTGAAAAAAGATTTGCTCAAGATTTGATTTTATTAGAAAATTTTGCCAGGGAAATCGATATTTGAAAATGACCCGAAATTGCATTTTTTGCAAAACAGAAATTTGTTATTAATGCGTTTTTCAAAATAACTGAATTATAACAAAATATTTCAGTTTTGATTGATTGAAAATATTTAGCATGTTCATCATAGTAAAAAAAAAATGTTTTATCATATAAAAATTCAAAAAAATTTAGGAATAATAATTACATTATTAAAAAATTATTAAAAATTGCAAGTTTAAAACTAATCAAAAAATACACTGAAAGATAAAAATTCATATTTTTCTATATTCAATATACAAAAATTTGTTAAGGAAATTTATTATTTTGACTTGAAATTCAATTTTTCTTAAATTTCAGGATATTTTTGATTCCAACTCGTTTTAAAATAACTGATAAAATTATGATAAAAATATTTTTATTTGACAATTCTTCAAAAACATTAAGTATAATAATTTTTTAAAATTTGGTCATAAAAGCTAAAAACTTTGAAATTTTTTTGAAGTTGACTGAATAAACAAAATTGCATGTTAAAAATTTAAGAAAATACCAAAATTTGCCAAAACTTTTCGACAAGTTGTATAAAAAAAATGAACATTTATTTTGTAGAACAATTGAAGATGAATATTTCTTATTCCAGATGAAATAAATTTTCAACTTCAAAATTTGCAAAAAACAAAAATCAATAATCATTACTTTATAAGTTTGAAAATTTGAAATATATCTTCGCAGATAATTCTTAATATGATGAAATATTGAAATTTTGAATAAATTAAACAAATAGGAAGTTTTTAAGATAAATACAATAATATGATCAATCAATTAGCAAACTTTGATTGAAGCGTTTTGGAAGCGAGTTTGCAAATGCAGCGAAAACATTGAACATTGCGTGGAGATATGCTCGGATATAAATAACATATTTTGATTAAAATTATGCACTTAATTTATGACCAACACGTGACAAATGCGACCAGCACGCTTTTAGCGCTCTTGCTCGCTGTGTTTGCTCTCACATTAATTATAAACACTTTGCGCGCGTCGAAAATGGCATGTTGTATAATACGATTATTATATTCGCGCTTCGCTCTTTCGTCATTTGTTTATAATTCGAGCCGATGTGTAATTTTACAATTTCATCGCGCATGAGGAACAACAATATTTGCATCAATTATTTATTCAGATGGTGTGTGATATTCACTTAGATGAGAGAAAGAGAGAGGGGGGGAATATTTATTTAGTAATTCAATCGATGAAATCGATGAAAGGATTATTTCATATTTGATTGCTGAAATGTTTGTTTGGTTATTGAGGAATTTAGTAGTAGAGGATTTCTATTACTATAGTTATTGCATATATAATTTATGCTATTTATTTTGCGAAAATTTTTTGTCAGGAAAAATCATTAAAATTGCAAAAAAGTGCATTGATTATTTGAATGGTATTTTTTTAACGTTAAGCTTTGAATTTGAAATTTTTAAAACATTTACGCAAACAATTTGCAAATTATTTAATATATATAACATAAAAATTGAGTTCAGCTGCAATTTTAATGAATAATTTACACATTTACACATTCTAAAATTGAAAATGATAAAATAAATTACGAAAACGAGATCCATCAAACTTGCAAACCTCATAAACATAAAAAGGTCACGCAATAAATAATAAATTCAGCAGTTATGAATGAATTCCCTGCTCCTGCTTTGTATTTATTATTATTAGCTTGCACTAAACCCACCAAATATTTATGAAATTTCCATCATTGCATACATAATTTTTTTCCAAACTGACAATTTATGGATTTATGCACCAAAAACAATTCATTAGAATACAATAAAAACGGCTACGATTTCCTTCAAGCATCCTCGTAAACAAAACAGCCAGCGAATTTAGCAATCGTTCAATGAAACTGTCCAAAAATTTGCATTTTGATTGCATAAGCACGGGTTCAATGAGCATTCGATGATGATGATTGCGCTCAATTTTCGCAATAATTGCATTGAAATTAAATTTTTGGGGGCTCGACCTTGACGCCTCGTGCCTGCGAAATCGCGACAAAAACATATAAAAAGTATATTGTTTTTTTCGCATATTGATGATACGAAAACGTACTCATATGATTTATATCTAAAAGTAATCAAATTTCATTTGTTTCTAAATTTTATTAAATCGTTTGAGTATTTGCTATATGAAAAACAAATTCAAAATCACCTGGAATATTGTAAGCTGTAACCAAAATGTCTGATGGATCTGAAAAAGTAAAATAAGCGAATAATATTTGTTTAAGAATCAATCAGGATAAGATTTTTCATATTTATTTTGATGTTGATCGGCCCAGGATCATACAACCTATTATTTGTTTATTTGAACTGCACGAGTTATAAATAAACAATGCACACGTTTTTTAATGTTCACTGTTTGCTTGGCATAATCGTCCGAAAATTTGATAACAAACTATGTCAACTCGAAACGTATAAATCGTCGTGTTTATTGGCGTTCTTATTATGCCACTTATTGCAAATATTATATAATTGTTTATTGTGTTTGTGCACATTAGCGCCAAAATTGATAAGGAAATGTTTTGAGCCTGTTTCATTCATTCGCGGACTAAAAATAATTTTTGAGGACAAAAAACATGTTTAGATCCTACTTTTTATCAGCATATTTGAACTGTTTTTTTTTTGGGTCTTATCATTCACACGTATTATTGGATTTATTTCTGAAATATTGCAATTATTTCTTTGAGCTTTGAGTGAAAAAGTGTTGTCTTGTCGCAGCAACAACAACAAGCGATAATTGGTCATCAGGACAAAGGATAATTGCTAGGAATTTGATACTCGATGATGATGTTCGCTATCTTCAAGCTTGCGTACGTCGCAAATGAGATGTGATAAGAGAGTGGCATCCAGTTTGAACATCTTTTCGAAACGAGTTCGAAGCGGTTATTAAACAAATTCCCGCGATAGTGCAACTGACGCTGAGATGTTTTCGATATTTATTATTAATAATATACTTACAATAATGATTCGTGCTGGTCTCTCTTGCGTGTTATCAGTGTTATCAGTTTTGTTGAAGTATCATCATCAGTCATTGGCTTACTGTGAGCGAACAATGCCAGACATTCATTTCGAGCTGTACTATAACCTAGTCTAACAATGATGTGTCTCAAGGAAAACAGCGAAATGATTATGATATTATCTGTTAGGGCGATTGGTTGGTTGCCTAATTTCTCGTATCAACATTAGTCCTTGTCTATTACTTCCAAAATTTGAAAAAAATATATACAAATTATCTGTAACTGCTTAGAGACAAATTTATGCCAAAATTGAAAGTTCCAAGAATTAAAATTGGAAACAAGAAAAAAGAGAAAAATACAAATTTTTTTGAACTGTAATAATTTCGATTTTCTGTTAGATTGGGAAATTTATTTTATCCCCAAAACAATTGGAACAAATTACCGAAACATTTTCTGATTTTTTTGTAAATTTTTCGAATTTCTTTATTTGTTGATAAGTTTAAAAAAAAACAAGAGTATTAATTTTTTGCCGGATTAACTTTGAAATTCTTGAAAGAAATTGCCAATTATATTCCATATGATTAAATTTGCAAATATTTCTTGGAGGATGTGATTGAATGAGTTTAAACTATATTTAAAAATTGATTTAAAAAACTACAAAAATTGATATTTGCCATTGAATTTAAGAAATTTGTCTTATCCTTAAAATATTTGAAAGATAATACCAATTTTTTTTTTTGCATCTCTATATACAGTTGCAATATTTTTAAACATCCAGGAATATCAAATAATATCACACCAGAAAAGGATAAAAAATTAAATGTTTTTTTCTGTAAAAAATTTAAATTTAAATTTAAACAAATGTATCATTTGTCAGGATCAATTATTCAAAACACTCGTTATAATCACACGAGATGGAATTTGGCGTAAAACAATAGGCCCACACCAAAAGCACCAAAGCATTATTTTCGAACGGACTAAACCGCCCATGGTGGAGTTTATCATTCCTAAATGTTTAAACTGGATTATCCAACACGGAACGAATGAGTCCCGGGGATAAAGAAGGGATGAATATAATAGCCTCCTGGATGGCACGCACTTTGAATGGGATGTAAAAGGTGAAGGGCCCATAGAGGAGATATGGGCAGATATTTGAACAAAAGGCGCGGAATTAGCTATTTGCCATTAGACTATAATGTACGAGTCCTCCTTTATGGACGACGTGTCTGCATGAACCCCATCGATTAATTTATTGTTTATTTTGGTGGATGCTTGCGCAAATATTTGCTATTCTCACAGCTTCAATTTTAGCGAATTTCGATTTGAGATTTAAGAGGTTAACCACTCAAAATAAACAGGTTTTCTTCTAAAATGATCAAAAAAAAAATCCAAAAAAGTTTTAGTTTAGAGGGAGTTATAATATTTTTAGGTTTTAGAAAAAGTACAAATTTTGCCATAAAAATGAATTTTTATGTAAAATGTTTATGAGATAAAGTTAGAAATTTTAAGTAGAATTTTATTTTTGAGTGAACGAAATTTTAATAACAATGATTATTTTTAGGATCATTAATTTGTTTTTTCATTAAGAATTATTTAAGGACAAAAAACTTAGACTTTGAAAAAAAAAACTTTTGGAAAAAAACAAGTATTCTCTTAAAAATAACATCTACTAAAAAATATGAGGCAAAATTACAAATTTTAATGAAAATTTCATTAATTTAAAAGGCAAATTATTGATTATTGCAAAATTTTTACAGATCTGAGATAATCGATGAATTTTCTACCTGGAATTTTCTAAAATATAAAAAAAAAATTTGATTAAAATAATAAACTTGTCTAAGAATTATAATTTGTGATTATACACAAAACCAACTTGCAAAACAATAATTTCTGAGATAAATCTACACAGGAAATGACGACATAATTCAAAACGGAAATATGCAAAGAGAGATTTTACACACATACACAAAACTATCACAAGATTGTTTATTGTAGTAATATCACAATATACTACTACGCTCGCTATGTAGTAATCTACAACACTGGAATCTGAGAGCGAACTTATGAGTTTCTGCTGATGCGACAGCCCGAAATTGGGCCAGCAGACGAAGGCAATGGACTTTTATCAGCGAGATAGACCCCAATCCTCGATCCACGATTCGAATTCACTTGCTTTCTGCATGTCTCTGACGACAATATTCTCTTATTACCAACATGCACACTTAATCACTTGATCACTCACTTATGAACTAGCAATGTGATAAATTTCGATTTGCAACTAATCTCGATTATTTACATCATAATTACTTTAATTAATTAATCCCAGAAATTGGCAAAAATTGGCAAAGATTTGAAAATGAAATATTTCTAAATTTACAAATTTACAGTAATAATAGAAAACTTGTCAAATATTTGTTAGTAAATTGCAAATTGGTGGCTGTTATCACATCGTTGACGGAATGCATGTGCATAAAATGAAATTCTTCCTGATAAACAAAATCCATGGTGAAACGATGCGCGCGGATTGCATAAGCATTTCAATTCCAATTCCGTGATACCAATTCCAACTTGACTGGAATCTAACTAACATCTAGACAGATACAGAATTGCATTTGGTATTAATTATCGTGTTAGCAACGTCAAGTGTTATCACTAATTTCTACGAACTCCTCATCACTTCATTTCTATACATATAATATATAATTTTCCTGTCAGTTTTTTCTTTAAGTTTTTAAAAGTAAAAGTAAATTTATTCATGCATGATTAAATATTTCATTTTTTGTCGATCAGGATTGTATTTTAATGATAAAATCGATGCGTTGATGATGGATGAACTATTATTTATTTAGTGTTCGAGTATCGAGTTGTGTAAAGAGACTCGCCGGAGTGTAAATAGACGATTTGCTGACTTATTAATAATTAATGGAGGAGAAATTGAGTCATCAAACAAGTTACACCGACAATTCTGACAATGAATCAAAGGAATTGATTAGTTCTGATTACTTTCACTTATTTTTGAGGTATTGCATTGTTTCGTATTCTTTTGTTTTTACATTGTTGATACAAGATTTTCATTAGATTGTTGAAAATTGAAATAGGAGCAATATGAGATAATTTCGAGTCATAAGGAATTCGAAAAATTGATATTGTTCTAATTAGATTTTTTTTTTTAAATTTTAAATTTTCTCAATTGTAGATTTTCCTGAAATTTTTAGATATTCAGTTTTTAAAATGTAACGTCTACTATCGATTTTTGAAAATTGACTAGAGATCGAAATAATTGATTTTCTATTCGTAATAATTGATAATTTTTTTGGTAATTCAATAAGCATTAAATTTTTGTCCTGCATTTTAAAAAAATTGCAATTTATAATTTGATTTGCTAATTAATTGACATGACATAAAATTTGAAAATTAGATTCTGCTCTTAATTTTTAACTTTTGAAATATAGGCTATTTTGAAATTAGAAATTTCATTATTTTATGGTGAACTCTAATTTTAAAATTGTTCTTCATTTTTTTTGCATTGTTATTGTGTAAAATTTCATCAGATTTTAGAAATCTTATTTCCATAAAAATATAAATTCTTCATATATGAATACTCTAAAATTTGATGACCATTTAGCATCAATCAAAAAAAAATTTCATATCAACTCGCGAAATTTTTGCAGAAGAAAAAATTCTAATTGAATTTGCATTGAGGAAGTCCCGAAATAGTAACAATATCCCATCTATCCATCGAGCCATACATTTAGCAATAATGCTTATGTTTGTTACTATAAGAGTACGATACATTGTTGATTGAATGGTAGGCCGACACAAATAAACAAATACGAAGACCTCGCGATCAACCTTGACGCTATTAGCTCGATTAACGCTTCTATGCTAAACGGCCCGCTTCACGATGATCATGTTGATGATGGCTCGAATTGGATGGGATGGAGATGCGATGGATATATGTCGATGGTCCAGCCTTATCATGACAGTCGGTCGTGATGATGGTGAGGCATTCGGTTCAGGCGCCATTTATTGACAGATTCAATTGGCTTCATTGCAGGAACAACATCAACAACAGTCGACATAATAATTGATTGACTTGATAAATTGTTCGTCATACTTTTGTTGATGCTTCTCATTTGTCAGTTGTCACCAAAAACTGTCATCATCATAAAAGGTGATTTTTGCTTGGCAAGAAATTCCAAAAAAATATCAGTTTTCCCATTTTATTGAAAAAATTTCTTAGTAGGAAAATGAAATTTTCTATTTGCATTGATCTTCAGAATTCAAGGTTTGTTCATTCCAAAATTTTCCAAGGAAAATAAAAAGTTAGTATAATTTTGATATTTGATGATAGATTTTTGCTTATCAAAAAAATATTAGTTTTTCCCATTAAAACATGAAATTTTCAATATTCTGTTTGACTTGATTTTTAGAATTGAATTAAAGGTTTGTTAATTCCAAGAGAAAACGAAAAATTAGTATAATTTTGTCATTTGGTGATAGTAAAATAAATGTCTGAAAAATTTTAACTCAAAAAAAGTTTAAAAATATTAATGTTTTGGTTCAGAAATCTTGCTGTTTAAAAAATACAGGATTTTTCAATTCATTAACTGATTTGATAAATTAAATAATTGCAGATAAACGGAAGAATAACAAAAAAATTAATGAAATTCCAAAACATATTTTATTACACCTTTAATTTCTGCAACAAAATCTTATTAAATCCTCATAAATCACAACAATAATTAGTTAAATTGAATCAGGAAATTTCATCTTCAGATGCCAATCACGTTGTCAATCAAATTCGAATTGAAATTCACTCCGAATTCCAATTGCTTATCACAAATTAGTTAATTAATTCATTAATGATATATTCGCCTAGTAACCATGGAAACCATTAAACCATAGTTTGGTCAATTGCTTCGACAAGACAACATATACCTTCTCATATGTATACTATATTTGTGTGCAGATGCAATAATTATTATAATTATCGGTAATTAATTGGCCTGTAATTGCATCTCTCATGTGCAATTGCCGTAATTATGTGCAATAATCGTACAAGTGCAAAAAAATGCCAGCGATCATTTGTCGGTTTAGCGGATAATTTGCAAATCTCATGATACGCATATCTTAATGGACTGGCAAATAAGCAAGTAATTGATATCTAATTGTCCGTGCGATTTTAATTAATGAAAAATAGCGACAAGTGCAACAACGATTAGTGAAAGTTTCAATCGCTTGAAATTTTTGAGGATTTATTGAGGGAAATCTTCAATTTCAATTTTTGTGTGCAAGTTTTTCAGAAATTTATTCTTGCATTTTACAAAATTTATTCGCAATTTCCAATTTTTTCTGATAGTTGATCACAAAAATTATTTTTTAGCATTTGAAATAAGAAATTTTCAAAAAGTTTTCTTGAAAATTCGATTTTTTAATTTGGAAACTAAAATAGTGCCCTAAAATTATTTGTAAATAATTCACATTTTAAAAGATTATTTTATGCCATTAACATCCCCCCAAAAAATACAATTTGCAATAATGCAAATGTCATTTATTTTTCAATGCAGACAAAGAAGTTTTAAGTAATTTTAACATGCTATCAATATTTCCAAAAAATATGACTGAAAATATTATTATCCTGTTTTATTTGGAACTTAAATGTCCTTGTAAAAATTGAGACAAAAATTTAATAGAACAATAGCAACAAAAAGTGATTTTTTGCAACATACTCGTGTTGTTTTTAATATAAATTGTATAAATTAAACCGAAAGGATAAACAAATAAAATCCATAAGCACTTGCAGGATAATAAATCATTTCCTATATAAGTAGGATCGTCCCATAAATGGCAAGTTCATGTGCGCTCAATGTTTACTTTAGTCAATTTTAATGTTGTTCCTCGCACGAGCCTTTCAACAAATGTCAATAAGACAAATATAGCTAATTAAAAAATACGAGTATTTTTTCGCTTTGCGAATATGTGTTTGTATGTGCCATTTGCTCGACGATGTCCATAAATAATCGACAGAAATAAATTGCAAACGAAATATTTAATCGATTTAGCATATGCGGCTGCCGTATCGTATTAAATAAATAATGTGTAAATAAGATGTAAATTCTAAACGGACTCGTTATCCTTGATGCCCAACAAACACAGCACACACACACATACATTCGGTAAGCAAAATTGCATTGAATTACATATTACATGCATACATACACACTTCCGACTCGAGCACACTAACTAACTAATAGTAGATAGTGTGCAATTGCTGTTTGTTGGCTCAACTTGTTTTGGCTTTTTTTGCGTCGCGCGAATGCGTAATGCGATACGATTTTTTCTTTATCGTTTTGCTCACATTTTATTCGATTGCATAATTTACAGTTTACGAGTGATAATTAGTCGGTTGCATCGTTCGTATTCTCTATAGTTTTTTTTGCTATGCTGATTCAATTATCTATCTAGTTTTATATATTTTGCCTTCTTAATGAATTACGTGTAATAAAAACGGGAGATACGATTAGTTGATAAGTTTTATTGGACGTTAATTGTTTATTTTCTCAGGTGGTGTTATTATTGCTATGAGAGAAGGACGTTTTAATTGATTGCAATGGCAAAAATCAGGTTTAAGAATTTTTATTGCAAAATTCCTTAAAAAAAATAGTTGATACATAAAATTTTAATTTTATCGAATCAAATTGCATTAGAAAGAAATAAATCATTTTTGAAAATCAATATTTTCAATTCAAATTGCTTAAAAACTAAGAATATATTGAAAATTACAAGATGTTTGCAATTTCTAATTATTTTTTAATAATTGGAAATACAAGAAATTTTCTTTGATCTTGATCATTTCACTTTAAATTAAATAATTTTCAGAAATTTGCTTTAATATCCTTAATATATGCAATAATTACACATAAAATCATTACATTGGTAATTAATATTATCATATTTTCAAAATTAAGTAGAAAAACAAGTTTCAGATAGGTTTTTCATAAATTGTTTGATATTATAATTGAAATTATTAAATTTTTAAAATTTAAAAATTTGAAAGCCAGAATTCTTATTAGTTGAAAACTTTAAACGAATTTGTAAAAATTAAATTTAATCATATTTTAGTTTGTAAACGGTGAAACACTTTAATTAACTAATTAATGATTCTGGAACAATTGAAATAATCAATATTTTTTTATTTATTGGAAAATGAATGTATTTCAAGGAATAAACTTCAACTCCTTAAACCTCATTGAAAATCTTATCACGAACAACATTTTTTGCAACAATTCCACACTCATTTGTTTTTATTTTGCCAGCAACTAGTAATTAAATCGAGAGTTCATCTCTCAACATTGCTAAATTTAAATTTATCTCCTGATGCTCTCATCTCGCATTTGAAGCCGTGTTCTGTGCTCATTCTCTTCCTCAAGTGATAAGATGTGCTCATCGAAAATGTTGTGCGATTGGCTGGACACAACTTTTGACTCGGTCGGGTCACTTTCAGCACTGCAATTTGCGTAATAATTAGTCATGCAACATGCCGCCTGCACTTTGAACTAATTCTAGACTGCACTGGGACTGATTGCTCGTAATGCAAACGATTAGTGCAAACTTTGCGCCAGTTTGCGATAAGACAAAAAACACGGAGCGCGAAAAAATATGTGCATGGAAAAAGTCGAGCACCAAGTTTTCTAATTAATTACTGATGACGTTTGTCAGAGGGGCCAAATTAAAAACAAATAAAACAAATTAAAAAGGCGCACTGAACGAGCGAGTACTGAGATAATGAACGTCTAATTAATTTGCCTTCGGAGATGTGATGCAATTTGCAAAAGTATTTACACGAATCATACTTGAAAGTTACATGATATTCGATTCGGTATTTTAAGGTTATATTTAATTATATCATCAATGATTTTTTTTTTGGTTAATTAGTTCATAAAATATAAACAATATCATTTACTCACTATTTAGAATTTATTTCAAATAGTTTTGCTAAATTACAAACATGTTGAACTCATTTGAAAATTGTTTTTCTATTCGTACTTGGAATCAACAAAAAAAAACAAAGAAAATTTTGAACAATACGATTGTATGAAATCAACGAGTAATTACATAAAATTATATGCACGATGCGTTTTTATTCCGGTAGAAAACGTATCATGATTCCGATAACATCTCGTTTTGATGTTGATGGAAATACATTTTCAAATTTGCATTTTACATGATATTGGATTGTCTTTTTAAACAATGTACGCACAATGCATAATTGTTTCACTTGTTTTTCGTGAAAATTGTTCTGGGATTTGCATTCATTTGAATATCAAATATTTCAATTTTCAAGGTTTACATCAATCAATTTGGATTCTCATGATTTATCTTGCAATTAAATTTTTTTGGATCAAATTTAATTATTGAAATTTATCTTAAATTCTGATATTTTTTGGGGAAAAAAAATTCAAAAATTAAAAAATTATTAGGAAGATATTGAATTCATGATACCTAAATATTTTTGTAAAAAATTTAATTATTACAATACCTCAAAAAGTCCTCAAAAAGACATAAATTCTTATATTTTTTGGACAAATAAAATTGAAAATTTAAAAAATATTAGTAAGATGTTATAAATTAAATAACAAATTTTAATTATTAGGCTTCCAATGAATTTCTTGTTATCACTTTATCTTCAGATAAACCAATTTGAAAAATTGGATCACTTAAAATGGAATAATTGAAATTAAAAATTTAATTAATCAGTGAAGAACTTACCATCATCAAGAAACAAGGTTTAATCTTGATTCTGGGTTAACCCAGTCGGTTATTGATGACTGCTCGAAACTCAAACTTAATCTAACACAGTTTCCAAACGGTATCTAATGCAATCCGCCCACAAGAACAAGAACTCACCAGAATTTCTGTCTTATTGCAATGAACATGTTTACTTCTTGTTGTTCGCCTGCCTCGACTCGAGAACACCATCCAATATCCACTCTTGGTGGCTATCATCAGACAAGTTTGCTCAATTTCCACTCAACTTGAATCCGCTCGTTGCTTCTTGGTTAGTTTCAAATGTTGGATGCCATTGCACAATGGGATCTCATTCACTCCTAATGAATGTTTATTGCATTCATTATAATCGCCCAGCTTTGTTCATCTGGATGATCTCTATAGAGGTAATAAAATTAATTACGAATTTCAAGAAACACCCAATTCATTTTCGCTGATTAACACGTTCATATTTAGTGTGTATGGACAAAACAAATAAAAGTGTAAATGGGTTAAGTTAGATCTTCATTTCGAGATATGCGAATGTTGAGGATGCGCGGATGAAGGAAGACATTAAGCTGGGATTAATTTGCTGGTTGGGTTTCTTTGTGTGTGCTGCGAGGATTGGAAATGAGATGCGTTGTAAACATGTTAAGAAGTGAAAAACGAGTTAATGGCTCTGAGGTGGTTTATTATTCGTGTACACACGTGCGTAACGCGTTATTTGAGACGCATTCTACGGTTTCGTTTCGAGTGTTTTCGAGCATTCATAATGTCTTGTATTTCTACTCAATAAATTTAATCGGATTGAGGTCTTCAAGGCTTCAAACACAAACAAAAAGAACTCAATTTTGAGTTATGTAATGATTTATTTCATCTATTATTGCAAAATGAAGATATGTTGGTAACAATGCATTGATCAATGTTTGTCAATAGTTTCTATCTTCAAATTTGTCTTAAATATCAGACAAAACAGAATTTTTGAAAATTGTATTAAGTAATCATAAAGTCTATCAAATTTCAATCTCATATTGAATCATAAGTAATTTTTGATGTAGGATTCATTGAACTTGAAGGATTCGTTTGGGTGAATGGGGTTAATGAACTTTAACAAGCATCCATTTTGAAAAAAGTGCATATTTCCTTTGGGGACAAATTCTCGTTTTCCCTATGAGTTAAATATATCATATTATTAATTTTTGAAAAGAGTATGAAGAGTTTTATCATGTGGTAAAATTTGGTTTAATTCAGCTTAAAAGTTTATAAATTAAACTCAAAAATATAACAAAAAATATAAATCGTTTTTACTATGGTTCAAATTTAAAAAATATGTAAAAGTTTTATATTATTTCTGGAGAAATTTTGTGAATTATTTTTGATCCACTTTTCACAAATAAAAGAAATTTTAATTTAATTAATAATTTTTGACCAGTAGAAAGAAAAACTCGAAAAATTATTGGTCTATTTGAATATATCAAAATAACATAAAAATCTATGGAAGCAAAACGAAATTTGATTTACGATCGTAATTGATGTCCGAAAAATAATTATAACGCGTATTATATAATTATAAATCAATATGGTCGCAACAAACAACAATATGTTAATGAATCGTAGCCCAAAGGCAGCAATTTCCTCGGCGCAATATTAATTTAATGCTGGACGCATAGAGAATAAATGAATAGGACTAATAAGAAATAATTATATTGATTCCTCTATAAACATACCAGCAAGCAACATTACCTCAGGTCGGTTATATAGGAAACTATCACGATTTTACACCATAGTTTTCCATTTTTGGAATACTCATTAAAGCCTCGAACGTCAATATTATTGATTACACCTTGCAATAAGTTCATGTTCAATAGAACCGTATCAATAATAGAGAGAATTGAGAAACCAGAAGTCCTCAAACTCTGAATTACAATATTATTTGAAAATGTCCTAAAATTTATAAATTTTTTGTTTAATCACATGATTTCATTTAAAAAATCAATAAATTCCTAAGTTTTTGAAATGCAGTCATAAGTAGCAAAAATATACCGATTCTGGAACCAAGCTACAATGTGCTGAGTGTGCAGCTTGATCTACAACCGGTTTATTCCATCTACTCTCACAGTTTGAGCACCACTGACTCAACTTGATGGTAACTTAAGTTATTACACGTTTCAGACGCGCTCTTAATTTGTACCAATTCGATTTGGAGTTTATTGCACGTGTAGCGCGAGCGAGGTGCAAAAAGCACGCCGTGAAATAAATAAGTAAACAAATAAAAATAATGAGTATTTGCTAGCTTGGTACAATGGTAATTGTAACCATGACATTTAGACGCGCAAAGAGAAGCGTAAAGCAAGCAATTGCTGCTCACCCAAAGAACACAATCTTCGGCATTAAGCAACAAAATGAAAACAAAACTATATTTTATGAAATAACATACAGCCTCTACGAAGAATCTAATATGTTTTCTCAGATGCTGCTTTTTGCGCTCCAAGAAGTGTTTGTTTTTTAATTTCAGGCCGGTTGTTGCTTTCCAGTCATTGGAAGGAAAATATGTTAAATTAATTGCCTCAATTTAATGCGTTGTTGTTGTTTTTACTACAACTCGTAATTTATTATCCTATTATTTTCGATTTAATTGCTTAACAATATTTCTTTTAGACAATCAATCAGAAAATATTTTCTATAATCATCAATTTTCTGAATGTCAGATGATAGGAAAATTGATGATTTAGAAAGTTTTAATAAATGTAAATTATTTAAAAAAATTTAAATTTTACAAGAGTATTAATTACTCGAATATTGTCTAGAGTAAATTATCAAATTGATTTATTACAGTTCCATTTAACATCATAAATTACATTATTATTTCTAAAGGAAGAGATCAATATTTAGTAAATTCATAGAACAGAGAAATTCGTTAAGTAATGTCGTATCGAATGGGAACAAGAATATAAATTATTTATTGTTATTTGCTAAGATAGAAATGATCTATTACTTTAAATGGTTACTCGAGAGATAGTAATGATTTAATGATGAATTTAGAAGGCTTGGCTTTCGAGTTGCATGATGAGATAATGTTATCAACAAATATTTTTTAAAAGATTCATTTATGTCTATTAATTAATTGTTTCATTTAATCAGGACATTCTGTATATTAATATTCGAGAATATGATTTCTTTTAAAATTATTGACAATTGAAACATTTTCCTACTAAAATTGTAGGTAATCAATGAATTTTGATGTTTTGATGATATCAGTATGAAAAAATTTGCAAATTTGCAAAAATTATCCCCTATATGGAAAATTAACACCAGTCATCAATTACTAAGAAATTTATCATTGAGCCCATCTGAACAAAGAGAGAAATGAACATTTTTGTGGTGAAAGCATCAAACTTGCAATTTCATCCTTGCAAATCTCAGCAATTGAAATCACCATTTGTCTCTTCCTTCAATTAAATCGTTGATTGCACTCATCAACACTTTGCAAACACACGCGCAACGCACATATCATTGACATTTCCTGCGGTTATACCACGATTAGTGCCACACTAATTGCATTAGATGCATTTCGCACACTTGTGTCAATTGCAAAAAGTATCAAATACAACTGTTGAAAAAAAATGGGCAACGAGAAGAAATGCAATGAATCACGTATACGTTCTCCTCGAATATGTTTATCGAATCTAGAAATTGTACGATCTATAATGCAGTTTCCTGTAATGAACAAATATATATATATATGGTAGAAAGGTGCCAGCGAAGAGATGCACAATTTATTTTTACAGTTAGTCCAACAAGTGACGTGACGACACAGTGCGAAATTACACGTGTATGCAGTTGGGCGCGAGTAGAAAACTGCATGTTGCACAAAGGATACAAACGAGATCATCGATTAAGGTCATCGAATTTCATTCAATTGAAAAACTTTCTTTCCACTGCACATCATCCATCCACCAAACATGGTCGTATGCGCAGACAATTCTTGGATTCGCGATGCACTCGAGCGTGCATAATGAATAATTGCGTTGGGTATAGATTAGGAAATGAGTTGAAGTAATTGTTGGTAGAGGTCCCCGATTTGGAATTGGTTTGGTTCCGTTTGCAAAAACAATGAGTGAAATGGAAATTTCATCTTGATTCCGTTCGAATTTGTGTGTTGCTGCATTTTGTTCGGGTTTGTTGAAAGAAGTGAAAAGAAAGTGCAGGGTTTTAATGTTATCTACTTTCTATTGTTCTTTGTATTTTATAAGGACAATTGTGGGACAATTATTTTATGATTATTGTCCAATGATAACTGGTTTACAAGGAAATTGTATTTTCAACCGAAATTTTCTTTTTTAGAAATAATTCAGAAAGTATAAAATAAAATTCTGGACCATAAGCGAAAATTTTTCATGTTCGGGGATTTCTGAATCCCGCAGAAATTTGGGACCATGACCAATGTTATTTTTTCATCAAAATATGGTAAATGCCCTTCGAATCATCAAAATCGATCCATTAGTTCCTGAGATATGAAAATTTTTGAATTTCTAGGACCCCATTTTTCAAGTTCGGGTATTTCTGAATTCCGAACGAATTCGGGACCATTATTAATGTTATTTTTTTGTCAAAATATGGTAAATGCCGTTTGAATCATCCAAATCGGTCCAT